>PVIC010004428.1:0-62599 GCA_004025085.1 Thryonomys swinderianus
CTTGTGCTTGCGAGGCAGCCATGGCACCACTGAGTTAGATCCTGAGCTCCACTTCACTCTGTTAACTGCAGATGTTTTCCACATAAATACCTGTGGTCTGACGTGTTACTAGGAGATGTATTTTATTGATCTGTAAAATTAAAGAATTTCTTATTAATATTTTTCTCACATCTTTTTATGTATGGTCAGTTCATATTTAGACATTTCAGATGCCTATTCACCATAATCAATTACTTCATAAGCCCCTTTTTAGAAAAGTATTTTCATAGTTTCTCAATCTACAAATGTCTCAGATCTATAATTGAAATATAAATCATTCCTTCTCATCACATTCTACTCTGTAAGTGTTGGCTGTGGATAATAGAAGCATATGTCTTAGTATGGTTAAGTGACACAATTTCTCATTGTGTTTACAGAATTATTTCATTTGAAACTTATAAGCTATTTTAAGGCCTATTACATTTTGTGAGTTGTTACCCATCATCCAAATTTTACAAATGTAATTTCTTGCATTAACATAAACAGCTAATAGAAAGGAAAAGAATGTGAATAGACAACTCATAAAAGAGAAAATGAAGGGAAACAAGATAGGTGATAGATATATAGACACTCAGCTTCACAGATGGCCAATAAATACAAATTTGAATGATGAGAAGCCCTTTTCCACATATGGGAATTTATAAAGAGAATAGAAAAATTATAAAGGAATAATGACATGTGTGTGTTTATATGTATATATAAATGGTGAGGAAATGGGAAACCTCATATGCTAAATTATATGAGTTTATATTTTATTAAGCCCTTTATAGAATGTCTGGCATCTAGTAAGCACTTAAAGTGGTTGTTAAAAAATCAGTCAAACAATTTAATACATAATTAAATGGTTACAGCAAGTGTGAATTTCCTCTAGCCTTTTAGAAAATTATCTGGAAATATCTATGAATACTAAAAATATACTTAAATTTTAATTGAGCACTCATTTTTGGCAAATATATCTTAGGAAATTAAAGAAATATTTATGGATATATGAAGAATAGTGTTTATTTTGTCAAAAATAATAAAAACAAACTGAATGATCACCAGCAAGGTTGATGAATAACTTTATCATCCAGAATCTCAAGAAAACAGATATTTCATGATAATTTGAAAAGGGTTTATGTAGTAAAAGAATATTTTAAAGGTACACTCAGTATATGAAGAAATCACTTAGTTATTTCAGTAATTGAATTTAAATGGCAGTGGATTGATTATGGTCCTTCACAGGTTTTTCTGTGACCAAGGTTCACAAAGAGAATATAGAGAAGGCCTACTTGAGAGAAGGAATATTCGTACATTTAAAACACAGTTGCTGAGTCAAAAGTGTATAAAGGAAACCATGAATCAACTACTCCTCCTGCTCTCTTCCCTCATACATTAACCTTTTTCCTGGCTTCCACATTGTCAGCCATGAAGGAAATGTGTGGAGAGCATAGTTGAAACTTCTAGCTAAATATATCTAACACAATACTTATGTCAATACACAGAACTATAAGACATAACATATAATTATTGAAAATGTATGAACACATGAATGGGTATGTATGATACTTATGAGGAAAAAGATGGAATGTGAAATTTTGATATGATTCAATTTTAAAAACTGGCCTGTAGACTTATATATGAGTATAGATGTATGTGTAAAAGTATGCTTTGTATTATTTCATGGAAGGGTCAGCCAACTATGGGCACAAGAAGGGACATAGGAGGGCTTGGGAGGAAAATGTTGTTGCATTATTTTTAAATAGTATAAAAAGGATCCATGAAAACCCATACAAGGTCACATGGGAAAGACATCAAAGTGGTCAAGAAGCAGAACACAGGAATGAGGGCAAGGCTTAGACTCCTATCCTGTTTGTGTTTGGATGAAGAGTTCAGCAGGACAGCATGAACGATTTAGGATGAATACTTTGAATAAATCCAGTGGGCTCTGGACAATAAGATGACTTCTAGCTGCTTCTTAACTGGCCCTAAGAAAATTAAGGCAGAGGAATATTGTTGCTGGAAAATATAGGCCAAGAGAGAAGTTAAGTTTTTGAATTGTTTGACTTGTATATCAAAAATATATTCCTAGTAAAGCTTTTTATAAGTGTATATATAATATTTGAATGAAAAATGATATCAGGAATAGTGAAAAACACTGAAATTAGATGTGGAAGATGTGGAATGGTTAGAGTCAAGGTGTGTTCAAAGTGCATTTATTTGCTCATTAAGAATTCAGTAATGTGTAAGTGTCATGGAAATCCAGAAAACAGAAGAAACTTAAAGATGTTGACTGAGTCTATGAGCTAAAATAGCATAGTCAATGTCTCCCCATCATCACCTTTTCCTGACAAAAACAGAAAAACCCAATCAGCATCACAAGAATCTAGATGAGTCTATGTGAGGGTAGGGTCATTTTCTGGAGTTTTCTATGTCCAGCCACATTTTTTCTGCAGAGTGCCAAAATATATTGCAGGAAAGGATAATCAGTGTTCAGGAGACACTCTATGCAGTGTGTTTTAAGTGATGTAATTCTGGAAGTGCCAGCTGGATTAGAACTCTCACACATACCTCTGCATCCATACTTTCTCACATGCAGAATCTGTTCCTTCAATTTATTGTTCTACTTTCCTGTACATCATCAACAATTGTAGAAAACGTTGACTATTATATGACATGTGAAATAAGATTTAACTTTTCTACATATGAAATTTCCACGTGGACAGAAATTTTGGACACCTCAATATTTAGTAAGTAAATTTTCTGTTAAGGACATTAAGTTAGAAGATGGGTCAATTTTTTTTTTTTTGAGACAGGGTCTCGCTTTGTGGTTCAGGATGGCCCTGAGCTCACTCTGTAGCCCAGGCAAGCCTCAAACTCATCAATCCTCCTGTCTCTGCCTCCCGAGTGCTGGGCTTACAGGCATGAGCCACCATGCCCGGCTCAAATACTTTTTTTGATAATGTTGAAATATTAGCATAGCTGGACTTACAACTATTGGCTCTGTTTTAAGAGAGAAACATTGAGAAATTGCCCCTTTTGAATGTAACTAGAAAAGTAATAGATTGAAAATGAAACTTATTCCCAAAGATTTCACAACCCAAATTAATGTAAATTTAAAAGTGGGAGGAATTATATTCTTTGGGAAGATAATGTCTTGTTTCCTTTTTTATGTAAATTACATCCATAATACCTAATGTTAAAATGTTTAGGCCTAAATTAAAAATATGTATGCCTAATTTTAAATTTCAAATGTGTGAAATACATGAGGTTTTTTCTTTAAGTGTTTCCATGTAGCCTCTTGCAATATTTTGGGAGGATGTCATCAAATTTTTGATCATGTTAAATGGACTTTGTTCGTGGTTCATGACAGATAACATAGATTGAATTGGCTGAAATCACTGGAAATAGTTTGTAACTTACATAAATTAAATTTGCTTGGTAGTATCAGTTAGAAAAGAGAATATGCAGATAAAGGAAACTTCAGAGAGAGAAGTGAAATTTATGTTTTTCTCCTATGGGCCTCATGATTTCATTGAGGAATGGCAAACTGGGGTCTGACCTACTTTTGAAAGAGGGAAACATAACAATCATTTGTAGTCAATGCTGATGTCAGGGAATTAAATGAGGCCCTTAGCTGAACAGCAACGTATCTCAAAAAAACATTTCTTGGATGCTAATATGGCAAGAATTCCAATTTTCTCATTTAGGGTGCTCTAAAATTTTGAGAATTCATGTTGTTTATTAAAAGATTGTATTTGGGCTATTCCCCATCTTAAATACACATCTTTAATTTCTATGGCATTTTAATAGTGTTTTCAAATGTCATTAATTTCCAAATATTACCTTTCACAAAGCGAGTTGCAGACTTTGTTGCTTTAAAACTACATGACAGACTTTGACTTGCTACAGATGATACACCATGCTTTCACAGCTCTTTTGTCAGCCTTACCTGGGATCTTTTTAAAAATTACCAGCCAAGACAGGAGTCCCACAACCAAATGCCTGGAACATTACCAGCCTCACCGCTGAGTCAAAGTGACACACAGACAGTGTGAGTCAAAGCTGAATTTGATTCTTGGGTCTACGAAACACCAAGCAATGGTCTGTCTCTCTCCGTCTCTAACTCTCTTTAAAGGAAATATGAATGCTTTATCATTATGGGTGCAAGGCTTGTTAGGGAGAGTACTGAGAGGCAAGCTTTATGCATGAGGTGTGTGGGTAGGAATTTAACTCATACTTGGGTCTTTTCACACGTGCAAGTTGGAAGAACATCAGCCATCATTAGTGCCAATTTCATATGTGAAAAGCAGCAATTTAGCTCATTTCTAAGAGGTAGAAAGCCACATGGCAAATAATTTGCTAAAAAGATATTAAACTTGACTTATTTTTTAGGCCCAAGAAGAGATCTGATATTTAAGGTATTTTGTTACTACTTAAGCAACAGTTCTATGTACATTAGCCTGAACAGGAATTGCACTGGGTTTAAATTATGATTATCTAAAATAAATGATCTACATGATGAAAATGACACCTTTGAAATTGAAGAATCATAATTCAGTTATTATTAATGAAATCTGAATATTGTTTTATCATAATGGTAGATAAAGCTAGACATCAGTAATACCAAAATAGCTAAGGCAGTCATAGGTTACTGTTTTAGGTATTCATCTTTTAACTCTGACCACTTAAAAGAGGCAATCTAGGAAGAGGTTTATAAAGGTATAAGAAAGTTTTCATAGCAAAGAATAGGCAGGTGATTGTTACTAGAAAACTCATGTGAAGTAGGTCAACGTTTAGCATCTTACTTCCAACCATGAAAATCTGTGTACATAGGAGGAAAAAGAAGGTAAAGAGCAGAAGGTAAGACAGAACAGTAGAGCACTTTTTTAACCAGAAGACAAAAACAAAGGCTCTGGCAAGTTAGTGATGTTGGAGAAAAAAGAATAAATTCCCACCAAATAATATGACGAACATCGAAATATGGCTCAAAAAAGATGCACAGGCTAAACTAAAAAGTAGGACCATAGTAAAGGTTCCTACCCAAGTAAGAGTTTGCAGATAGTATCTAAGTCACTTCCTCTCAGTCATTTTGTTCTGTGCTCCTGATGTGGTTCTAGTAGAGTCCACATCAGGCAACAACTGTACCCGTGTCAAGTTATAGCTTACTTCCAGATTGAAGCCTTCAGATATTAACTAATGTTCATTTTTCACACGCACTACATACCACAATGATAGCTAATGTACAAAGCACCACTGACATCCCCCTCTTACTTGTACCCATCATTCCATGCTATTTTAGCACATGTGACAAAACTGAAGACCTTCTATCCACAAGGGAGACTGTGGTTCAAAGCAAAATAATACACAGAGAACTTGAAAAGAACATATGTGTGTATATATGTGCATATATGCATATACATGTGTGTTTGCTTATTTACTTTTAGGAAGTACAATATCGCACTCCTGGACTATGCTATTATGCCTACTCAGTGACATACTGTCAAGTCTAACTCCTCCACCTGCTTGCCTCTGATTTTTAGTTGGTTTCATTTTGGATCAGGAGTTCAGCATTGGATATTGACATTTATCAGAAGCATCTAATATCTGAGTGACAGCTAAATAATAAGCATGTGATTGAGATTTTATTCTTACAACCACCCTATAAGCAACAGTAGCACTAATCAAATTTTGGGCATGTAGGAAAGAAAGCTCAAAAAATAAGTAAGTAATTTACCAGACCGAGGTAATATAAACAAAATTCACAAAGTGATTTCAAGTCTGTATCTCTATTGCCATTCCCATTTACTTTCTGTACTATCTCCATTTCACAGTTTAATATGCTATTAATCAAATTGGAAAGCCATTTATTCATCCAGAACTCAACAAAATTTGTTCAGCACTGTATTAGACATCCTGAAGCCTCACTGAGACCAGGTACACTTAGAAATTTGAGTTTGCTATAAAATTTTGTCAAGTGGCTGGATTTCTTTTGCTTTCTATTGTTTTTTAGAAATATAGATGGACAATACTTGAGAAATCCTGGGGACTTCACAAGCTAAGAAAATAACTAGGTAACAAAATAAGCAGGCACTAACAGTTTTGCATAAAAAATAATCAAATTTGGTGTTTGGAGACATTGGCTTAGGCAGAGACTTTATGAATAAAACCTCTACAGCACAAGAACTAGCAGAAAGAATCAACAAATGGGATCTCATCTTACTGAAAATCTTCTGCACAGCAAAAGAAGTTGCTGGCACTGCTAAAAGACAACCAACAACATGGGAAAAAAAATCTTTACTAGCTGTTTATCAGACAAAGGGCTATTATCCACAATATATAAAGAACTCAAACAGATCAGCCTCCCCAAGTTTAAAGACCCAATACAAAAATGGGCATCTGAAATGAACAGACATTTCTCAGAGGGAGAAGTCAATGCAGCCAAGAAGCATATGAAGAAATGTTCAACATCACTGGTCATTCGAGAGATACAAATGATAACAACACTGAGATTTCATCTCACTCCACAAAGAATGGCTGCTATCACAAAATCAACCAACAATAAATGCTGGTGTGGCTGTGGGGAGAAAGGAACCCTTCTCTGCTGTTGGTGGGATTGCAGACTTGTGCAAGCATTGTGGAGATCCGTGTGGAGATTTCTCAGAAAACTAGGACTAGGGGTCGCATTTGACCCTGCTATCCTGCTGCTAGGAATATACCCAAAAGAATTTAAAAAATCACATTGGAAAGACAGATGTACACCCTTGTTCATAGCAGCTCACTTCGTGATAGCTCAGTCTTGGAAACAACCCAAATGCCCATCAATTGGAGAATGGATAAAGAAGATGTTTTTTTTATATAAAATGGAGTATTACTTTGCCATAAAGAACGACAAGATGGAGCCATTTAGGTGCAAATGGAGACTCCTGGAGGATATTACTGATAAGTGAAATCAATAGATCACAGATAGACAAATTCCGGATCTTCTCTTTGACATGAACACCTGTAGATGCAAATGAGCTCTAGAAAGTAGGACAGCTTTTATAGAGTGGGAAATTTCCATAGAAAATTTGGTGTGGGAATGTAATGAGGGGAAGGAATAAATATGATACAGAAAGAAAATAAAAGAATATATATAAAGGGGGTGGGGAGGTATGGGTGGGTAGGGATATGGGTAAAAATGAGAATTAACATGTCATATACTGGTACAAATTCCCCAATGTTATACGTGATTGTGAGATGTATATAAATTGTACCAATACAGAATACAATTTTTTAAAAATGCCAACTTGTTCAGATTCAATTACATTTCCCAAAATTGTCTGCATGTTTTTGGTTAAAATGGGGACCAAGAAGTGTTTCAATGGCAGATTTGGAGGACAAGAATGAACCAACAGCCATTTCGTCTAAGCCAAGTTCAAGGTTGTCAACTTGTGCCTCGTGTATGTTGCCTCTTAACTGCTGCTCACTTATTGAGGTAGGAGTTCTTGCCTGAAAACACTTTTCATTCCCAGTCCTGCTTTAACTTCTTCTGACTCCTGGGGGAGAGTGTGTTTCACTCAGTGACAAAGGCCACCAGCTTCTCCAGCTTCTACCTGGGTAATTCCACTTTGCCCTCATGAAGGAACGACCCACTCAGGTCCTGCTTCAGGTTTCAGCTTTTCCTTATGCTGCCCGATTGTAGACCCACCTTCCTTTCCTGTCTATGCCCTGTGTACTTCAAGCTCCAGCACTGGTTACAGAAATATTTGTACGGAGATTGTTAAAACATTATTCCCAGTGATATAAAGTCAAATCTATGTACAAACTCTGCTTTCCTGACTGACCTCTGACGGATAAAGTAGGCAAGATTTAAATGTTTTCTCTTCTCGTTTTTAGTCCATGTAAACTATCTGTAGCTAATACTATTTGAACCTCAAATATGTATAAGCTCACATTTGTATGTCTTTTTTATTCTTGGACTTCAGGGAAATCTCATATACTTCAAGCTGATAACTATCCAGTAAAGCCATAAAAGAGAACAACTAATTCTCAGTATCAATAATCTAAATTTCTTCTCTACAACTGAAGTCTGTATATCTAATTGTCTCCTGAGCACACCCACCTAGGGACACTCTATATAGACTGATATGTAACTTGTTCAGAATTAAATATTGTTGCTAAAGACAGAGAACCATTACTCCTCTTCCAAAGTGTTTATTTTAACTACTAGAATTACCCATCCTGTATACAATCCAAAATGCTAGTTACCTTTAATACTTTATTATTATTTTAATCTCCTTATTAAGTCATTCACACCTACATTTACTAAAACTTTATCAGTTCATTCACTCTCTAGAGTCACAGCTACTATTCTTAGCATAGTTATCAGTATCTGTTCTTCGTGAGAGTAATGTTGTTAAATAAGTGTTTTCAGTAAGACATACAATGTATGTGTTTCCTACAACATACTACACATTTAATGTGTAACATGTACTTTATACAAATATATCAATATCTATATATATATATATACACACACACACGAGTTATGTGAGATCATATCACACAGACTCCCATGAAACTTAATTTTTCATTCCCTCTTTTGTAGAGAAGCTTTTAAAAACTGTTGTAGGGACCACCTTCCCTGTATCTCTTGGGCCCTGAGCTTTCACTTGGCTGGCATGGGAGGAGGACCCCGCAGAGGCTCCATCTACTTCTCTGCCCACACTGAATGAGGGCTGCTGCTGTGTGGGCAGGACTCTGGTGTGGAAGTGGTCCACCTTCCCCCAGCACTCAGGCTCTGAGGTCCCGGGCAACCAGCCCAGGAGGAGGAACCTGCAGAGACTCCATCTTCTTGTCTGCACATACTAATGCTTTGGCCCTGATCTCTCATGGGATCAGTGCATGGGGAAGAACCCCCAGAGGCTCCATCTATTTTTCTGTGCACACTGAATAAGTGTGGTGACTGTGCTGGGCCAGAGGCAGAGGCCTTCGGTGCATGACTCTGCAGTGCCCACTCACTAGAAGAATGAAGAGATCCTCATGACTACAGCCATCAGGTGGTGAGTTTGATCAGGTCAGTCCCACTCATAGGATCTTGGACTCCTGCAGAGTTCAAGCCTGCAAGAGTTCATTGAGCTCAACTCAAGCATAATAGCTAGAACCTAAGAGGGATGGCAACTATCTCCCTGTGACTAACTCCAGTCTGTGTGCTACTGCCGCCACCGTTCACAGGAGACAGCAGATCCACCCCATAAAGGGCCCATTTGGTAGTGTTTTGGGCCTTTTCTTTTAGTGATGTATATTTAGCTTTTATTTTGTACATGGTCTTTTTAAAAAATTGTATTCTTTATTGGTACAATTTGCATACATCTCACAATCACACATAACATTGGGGAATTTGTACCAATGTATGACACAGTCAATTCTCATTTTTACCGATATCCCCACCCACACTTCCCCACCCCCTATATACATGTTCTTTTATTTTCTTTCAGAATCATATTTATTTGTTCCCCTCATTACATCCCCACACCAAATTTCCTTTGGAGATTTCCCATTCTAAAAAGATTGTCATACTACTAGAGCTCATTTGCATCTACTGATGCTCATATCAATGAGAAGATCCGGTATTTGCCTATCTGTGCATGGTCTTTTTATTGAATTCTTTATGGGTACATTTTATATACAGCTCACAATCACACTCAACATTGGGAAATTTGTACCAGTATATGACACAAATTAATTGGTTCCTTTTTGTCGTTGCTGCTGCCATTCTGTTTCTTTTTTTTCCTGACTTCTCTTTCATTCTTCATTTCTCTACTCTCATGTTATTGAGTCTGTCTAATTTTTGGGTTTTTCTTCTTCAACTGCTTGTATTTTTATTCTTTAACTGCTCTTATTTTTATAGGAGAGGGAAAACAGTCTCCTGTTATGATGTAGCTATTTTGTTCCTTAATCCTCTCTTCTCCTTTAGTCATTATCAATTGTCAGAAATTAATGCATTTCAGTCTTCCTTATTCTCTTCTGTACTATTTCAGAAGGGTGAATAGTTTCTAGAAGTCCTGCTGCTGTTAGTCTGTACTGTTTTGTATTTGTTCCTCCCATCTCCTTTGTTCTCTATCAGTTTCCAAAGGTTTGTGTGGTCTCTGTAAATTCTCTAATCCTATTATTAATCTCTCCCTCTCCTACTATGTCTCTACCTCCTGAACTCCCTGTAGGTTGTAGAGATATTCAAATTAGTTCCAAATTTTGACAAATGGTCCAGATCTAACTCCTTAGGTTAAAGGTATCAAAATATTAATTACCAAAGCTTTTCATACTGTGCTGATTTTGATACTTTAGATGATATTGATTTCATGATCAGGTGATGTGATTATTTTCTTTAAGTGTCTCTCATGGTGTGCCAGAACTGAGATCACTTAACAGCCATTACAAATCCAAGGAAGACATCGAGGATGTAACCATCTGCTAAAGGTTTCAAATATTAAGGAGAAAGAGATTTTCAAAAACATTGCCCTAGGGCTGGAGGGTTAGCTCAGTGGTTCCAGTGCCTGCCTCACAAGCGCAAGGTCCTGAGTTCAATCCCCGGTAACCACATACAATGCTGGGCGTAGAGACTCACGCCTACCAACAATCAATACCACATACCACAGTGCCGGGCGTGGTGGCTCACAGCTGTAATCCTAGCACTCGGGAGGCAGAATCAGGAGGATTGCTGAGCTCGAAGCTTGCCTGGGCTACATAGTGAGCTCAGAGCCAGCCTGAACTATAAAGTGAGACCCTGTCTCAAAAAAAAAAAAAAATTGCCCTATACCAAGCCAAGAATTAAAGGAAAAACATCAGCAACAACAACAAAAATAGAGAAATGAGGAAAAACTCAAAAACTCAGAAACAACATTTGTCACCACACAGAAATCCAGGGAAAAGGGAAATAGAGCAAACTGAAGCTCAATCACCAGGACTCTCTGAGCTGATTAAAAATAAATAAATAAAGGAACACACAAAATGGAAATCAGAAATAATTTACCACATAATAACAGAAATAAGGTAATAGTGAAATATATCAGCAATGACACTAAAGAAGAGATCAGAAAACTGATAGAATCTCAGATTACAAAAGCAATAAAATTGTGGGAGATGAAATACTCTAATGAAAGTACAAAATAGGAGGAATGAATAGGAAGGCCAAATACCAGAAATAGAAGAGAGGATTGCAGCCAGTAAACAGGAAAGGGACAATCTATGGAAAATAACAAGGAACCATGAGAAACCAGTCCAGCAGCTGCTAGATGATGCAAAGAAGAATAATATAAGACTGTGAAGAAACAAGACAGTGCAAAAGATATTTAAAAACTGTACACAGAGGTAATGGCAAAAAACTTCAGAGGAAAAGAAAATAATTTGATACACAGATAAGTGAGGCATATAAGACTCCAAGTAACTATGATCTAAAAAAATCCGTAACATGGCATTCAGTAATCAAGATTTCAGGAACCTAACAGAAGAACAAACTATTAAGGGCATTCAGAGAAAATAAATAAATCATGTACAAAAGAAAGCCTTGCAGAATTACAGCAGATTTCTCAATGCAAACACTCAAGTCAAGGAGAGCCTGAATTATTTCAAGCCCTAAAAGAAAACAACTTGCAACCTAGATTGACTTATCTTACAAAACTATCTTTCAAAATCAGTGTAACTGGATAGAAAGTCAACACTCAAAATTAAATAGCCTTTGTATTCATGAACAAGAGAATGAGAGAGAATTTGGGGAATAGATTCCCTTTACAATGGCATCCAAAAAATGAAATATCTAGGAATCAATCTAACAAACGTTGTGAAAATCCTCTACTCTGAAAAGGGAGATCAAAGAAGATATCAGAAAATGGAAATACATCCCTTGGGTAGGAAGAACTAATATCATTTAAATGCGCTGCTGAAACTACTGTATATAGGTTCAATGCAATACTGATTAAAGTCCCAAAAATACATTTCACAGAGGTACAGAAAATAATCCCAGAATTCATCTGGATCCAAAAGAAGTCTTAGTATAGCAAAAACAATTCTTGGAACAAGATCATGGAAGGGGATAGTACAATTCCCAATTCAAAACTACTACAAAGGCACTGTGATAAAAATATTTTGGAAGTGACAAACAGAGCTGAGGATCAGTGGAACTGACTAGAAGATCCAGAAACAACCCCAGATATACTAAGCCACCCTGTCTTTGACAAAGGACCAAACACCCTCAATAGCTGCTTTAATAAATCGTGCTGGAAAAACTGGGTTTCAACTTGCCGATGATTAAATCTAGATCTTTCTCCATAGACCAAACAAAAATCAAGGCAGATTTGAGGCCTAAATATTAAAACAAATACTATATGTGCTGGAAAATAGGTTACGTACAACTATTGAAGATACTGGCATAGGGAAAGACTTTATGAACAAAACCTCACCAGCATGGCAACTAACAGAGGAAATCAACAACTGAAATCTCATCTTGTTAAGAAGCTTCTGCACAAGAGAAACCACCAACAAAGCAAAAGAACAACCAATAATATGAACAAAAATTTTTACCAGTAGTTTCTCAGACAATGGACTAATATCTAGAGTATATATAGAATTTAAAAAATCAGCCTCCCCAAATTTAAGGGTCCAATTTAGAAATGTGCATTTGAAATGAGTAGACACTTGAGTAGATAAAGAGTCAAATGAGTAAAGAAATAAAGACAGCTAAGAACATGAAGAAATATTCAATATAGGTGGTCATTTGAGATTTGCAGATGAAAACAACAGAAATTCCATATCACTCCACAAAGGATGGCTGGTATCACAGAAACAACCAACAACAAATGCTGGCGAGAGTGTGGAGAGAAAGGAAACCTTTCTACATTGTTGATGGGAATGCAGCCTGGTGCAACCACTGTGGAGATCAATGTGAAGATTCCTCAAAAAAGTAGGACTTGGGGGCCGGAGGGTTAGCTCAGTGGTTCCGGCGCCTGCCTTGCAAGCACAAGGTCCTGAGTTCGATCCCCGGTAACCACATATAATGCTGGGCATGGAGACATGCCCACCAATAATCAACACCGCATACCACGATGCCAGATGTGGTGGCTCATGCCTGTAATCCCAGCACTCGGGAGGCAGAGACAGGAGGATTGCTGAGTTTGCAGCGGCTTGCCTGGGCACCATAGTGAGCTCAGGGCCAGCCTGAACTACAAAGCGAGAACCTGTCTCAAAAAGAAAAAAAAAAAAAGTAGGACTTGAGGTTTCATTTGACCCTGATATTTCCCTACTAAGGATATACATGAGAGAATTTTTAAAATCATACCACAGTGATATATGTGCACCTATGTTTATAGCAGCTCAGTTTATAAGAGCTAAATCTTGGAAACAGTCCAGATGCCCATCAACTGGTGACTAGATAAAAAAGATTTTTTTTAAATAAAATGGAATATTACACAACCACAAAGAATGAGAAAGTTGAGTCATTTACATTCAAATGGATGTACATTAAACACATACTCATAAGTGAAATAAATAGGACATATATGTGTAAATACCATATCATTTCTCTAGTATGAAAAGCTAAAGATATAAATGAATGCCAACATGTACAATAGGTAATGTGAAATAGGAAAAAAAGTAAAAGGGAAATGGCAAGTAGGGGAAAGTAAAAAAGGGAAAGAAAAATATCTCATAGTAAAAAAGGAACAAAAAGTTTATATCAGTGGTGAGGATTATAGGGAGTGCAGGGGAAAGGAGTCAAAAAGAGAATCAAGTTGTCTCATCTACAGGTACAAATTTTTCAATGCTCATTGTGATCATTATTTAATTACAGAATAGACACTACAGTCAAAAATGCATGCAGCTGTTTATGATATATAATGTAAATCATTTCTCCCAGGCTTTTTCTAATTCTTCTTGAGACTCTCATAAAGTTCATTATATTTATCACACTGATTTTAATATTAAATTTAACATTAAATCCTGTGAGATATCTTTCTTGGTTTTTCAGTATTAAACTACCTTATTTCCTTACCTACATCTTGAAAATTCCCTTTGTTTAGATGAATTTTGCTACAAATATTGATGTTTCACTTATTTATTTTTAGTTTATGGTATAGTAAACTTAACCCTAAATTGTATTTTTAAACCTTTATTTCTTCTTTCTTCAATTTTTAATATTCTTCACAAAAGATGAAGTAGTAAATTGACCACTCTCAATTACCTGCATTTGTCTGTTTATTTATTTAATTTATTTATTTTATTTCATGTCTCAACATTTTATGAAAAAATTATTTGATAGCTTTTTTGGAAGAGGGTGTTAGAAGAAAACTATCTATAGGATGAAGTGTTGTCTTACATGCTTTGGGAGAACTTAACTAAAGTTTTGGTTTGGATTACATACTCACCAGAAATGGAAATAATCCCATGATTGAGTGTCTCAGGATACATTATTTAGAGTCAAGATTAAATGATGGTTAAAGTTGTTTTGCCCACGTGCTCACTTCGGCAGCACATATACTAAAGTTGTCTTGCCCAGAAACACTAATTATCATGAGACAAGATGAGAATGTGTGTTTTTAAAAGTATTTGCTTTGTGTTTTTTATCTCTTTGTATTTAAACACAAATGTACATGTATTCATACATACATGCATACATAAGCCATATACACACCACATGTAAGTGTACAAATACTAATGGGCAGTGACTCAATTTCTAACTGGGATTGATTCGGGTTCTCTGTCCCCAGTTCACCTGTAGTAGTTGAAATTTGTCTAAATCTTTTGTATGGTTCTTTCAGGATCTCACATCTTCTTTAGGCAGATTAGATTTTCTTTAACTTGTACCAGTTTTACGTTGAGGACAAAATTTCTCCCTTAGTCACTGTTTAGCTGTAAGAAAGGAAGGTTTACTCTCTCAGCTACATAGTATTCAGTTACTTAATGGTTTTGTTAAGATCTTCAAGGCCTTCTTCTGCTCTTTGAAGTAGCTGACTTTATTTGGCCCTGATGAATCATTTGGCAAAACCACTCACATTTGTGCTTTGGGCTGCTTTCTCTAAGGCCTCTCAGGATATGTGTGCTTTTAGACACCGCACAAATCTCTGTGAGTGGAGCACTCCACACTTGTTAGTGTACATCATGAAAAACTATTGCTTTGGCATTTATTCTTATTTCTCTGCCACTCTCTAACTCCAAAAATATTCTAAATACTTATCTTTCTGCTATCTCATTTATCCTGTCTTGTTGTATTCTCTTAAAAAAATTATACAACATAACTAAACATGACTTCAAAAAGAAAAAAACAAGTATTATTAGTTCAATAACTTGAACCAGAAACCATAACCATATTTGCCTATCCTCTTTCTCATAGATATAGTACACAATTAGGTTATATCTACTAACATCACTGAAAAATACTTGGAAGGGAAAAGTTAACAAAATTTATTATAAATATTTACAGATTTTTAATGTTATTTTGAAAAATTCTTATCTGGAGGAAGAAACCACTCACAAATTTCTTGTAAGCTATGTCTCAGCTGGCTTCTAAAAGTTTAAACATATAAGTACATTTAATGACAATAAATATATATCTATTTCTTACTGATGTATGGTACATATTTCATGTAGTTATATATACAAATACTTTACATAAACATGTCTATATAAATACTTTTCATACAGGCACATAATGATGAGATATGTATAAATATGAGGTTGTCAAGAGAATAGAAGCCATTTAAAAATAAATGTAAAAAATACTTATTTCTAAGAGTTTCTGTATATTATATAGAAATTAGTATATAGGAAAAAATTATAAAGGCTTGCCTTGGAGAAAAGTATTTATGGAGGGAAGATGAGAAAAAAAGATAATTAGATAAAGATCTAAGTTGACTGGAGATGATCTCTGAATAAATGATTAAAATGGAATCATTGGAGATCCTGGAACTATAATGATTTATCAGAACCACATCAAGGTGGGGTAAGAGGCTTTTTTTATGTAGTCCTTAATAAAGCTGTATTGCAAACTTTGAAGGAAGTATAAAGTTAAATGAAGAAATTCCTCCAGTCATGACAACTCTCAATAAGACTGACATCTGACAGCATCTTTCTCTAGCAGTTGGCTTTTGATCCTTTTTTTCTGTAGGATGATCTGAACATCAAGTCACAGCATCTGCTATATGAAGTGATCCATTTTAGATGAAGAAATGCCTTTTAAACTGAGGCTGAAAATAAAAATAATGATGACAATATGATATGAATAGTTATTGTTATTACTTTAAAATGTGATGAGGATAATCATTAACAAGACCTGTTAATGATGTATTTAGATGTAACGTATAAAGCAAAAATTTTACATTTTTGTTAGTGCTAGGATTCAGATAAGAAAAATTTTGAAGTTTAATTATCATGATAATTATGTACTATGAGAGGATCCAAATATTTAAGAAAAACAGATGAATATGTAAGCTAATTTATGGTATTTTATCACATATTTAAACATGTAGTTAACACATAGTTAAATTAGTACATCTTGTTGGTCTCCAGATTTATGCACATAAATACTGTGTAAAATGCAAAATGGAGTTCATTGTGTTCTTATTTTCAATGAATTTACAGTCGTGCTGGAGCAATTTTAAAAAAAGAAATCCCCAACAGCAAATGAGAGCAGAATTAAGATTAAAATAAATGAACCAGATTTTAGCTGTTACATGAGATTTGTAAAGATAGACTCTCAGAAAACCAAAGCTTAAAAATAAAGGTTTTAGTGTTCTATGAAAGAAAATAAAATATGTGGTATAACAAAAATAAGAACTAGGACTCTCATTTGTAAGGACTTAAAGAAATACAGAGATATTTTTAAAACCATTTTCTAAGAAAAGAAGACACCATGGTAATGAAGCTCAAAATCAGAGAAACTATATGATAGTCATCTCTGTGTGTTTAAAGACCATTGTGAACATGCTGTATTTTCTTTGTTATATATGAAAGGAAATATAAACTAGTTTGTCAGACTTATTTGTTGACTGTTATGTACAGGAAAAAGTGGTATTAAATTGGAAAAAAAGGCTTCCCTCATTTTAAGATTAAAATAAGATCACTTATATTCTCAAAAAAATTTCCAGGGAAAAAGAAAGTTAAAGTGTTGGAGGAATGTCTGGTGGATTTCACGTTCAGCAATTACATTTTGTCATGCATATTTTTCTTTACCAATATCCTTGGCAAATCTGAAACAAAAATTTGTATCTGTATTAATTTAATAGCGCTTATAATAAGTTTAAAACATTTTTATGAAAATAATGATTTATTTCAAAACAAACTTGTTTTATTAATAGATACCTGCTTGGTATGTAATTAATACATTAAAATCATGATTCACATCTGACTCTGGCTTTTATTTTTATAAAATGTTCATATAAGAAATGATTTGAGCAGAAAATTTCTCAAGAGACTCAAAATTCATAAATGCTTTTTAAGATTCACACTTATCTATTTAGATTGCTGTGTAATCGTCTATACTGAATCTTGAATATTTGAAATTTGTCAAAACAAAATGGCTCTGATAATATAAACCAGCGCATAGTGTAAGCCCTTCCAGAATAAAAATATCAGCATAACTATTTTATACTGTTTTCATGATATAACACCATTTGTCATGTTTCAGATAATTTTTAAGAGTTTTAGATGAAATGTTGTTTTCATGAATCTTTTCAAAAATCTGTTTGCATCTTTAAATACTTAAGTGATAGTACAACTTTAAGCTGTAATCAATATATTAATATAAAATAATATGGTTGTGTACTTCTGTGGTTAGATGTGTCCTTTAAATTCACTCTAATGAGACTAATTGGTACAGATAAAAATAAAGAACCAATTTGTTAGGCAGCCTCAAGAGGGCATTGGTGGGGAAGCAGCTTAGGGGAAAGAGAATTGCAGGGATCACAGAGGCATTCTAATGGAACCAAGAGATACTTCTAGGAAAAGAAAGCAGAATTTAGGCAAACGAGTTAGTCATTTCCCTTTGGTGTATTTTAAAGGTACTATAACATTCTGTAACTGGGAAATAAATTTTTCATATTTTGAAATGTAAGAGTTTCCTACACTTTTCTTTCCAAACATACTTAAAAGTATCACTTTCTATTACTATTGTTCTGTAAAGAAAGAAAGGGTGCAGAAGAGATTTTCATAAGTTAAGAATATTTTATATTTAGAATGCATATATCAGAACTAAATATCACCGTTACGTGTGTAACAGTTAAAAGCAGTTCATGAAAGCACAGTACAAGACATCAGGAGATCTGTGGAATGATTCTGAATTGCAGGACCATGATTGCTTACTTTTGCAGAAGTGTTCACTTAAAACATTTGAAAATATTAGGAAACTTAAGTAGAATGTTTTCTTCATTCCGTATTTGTCATCTCAAACTAAAAGAAGTGACTGTAAATGACATGAAATCTGGTTAGACAAATACAAGATAAACATATTTATATGTTTGCAGTATGACATTCAGAATAGATATTAGGTAAAGGATACTAAATTGTCAATTTGTTTTGATGGTGGTTTTTCTTGTTCCAGCTTAAGAGACTATATACTGCACTGCAAAACCTAAGTGTTGTTCTGTTTTAGTGCACTGATTTAATTAGGGGAAAAGTCCCATTGATAGGCAATAGGAATGAGAGAATATTCACAGCCACTTACTAACATTAGTTTGGTTACTTCTGTCTTTTCCTAGTTTCCAGCCTAAGCTTGCTCACTATAATTTAAATTACATATTTCTTAATTTCATTTTGTTCAACTTTATCTAAATTTAACTCAAAAGATCCTCCAGCTTGGTGAATAAGTGCTATATAAATATGCACTGTTTTATTTAACATAGATTCTTGAAGCGGGACCAGAAATTACCTTAGAACTTATAAAATAGAACTGGAATTCTATGTTCAAACTGGTTAAAAAAGGTACAAAAATTGCATGGCCAGTTTTCTATATCAGTTTCAGCCCCTTGTTTCTGGTGAAATGGTAAGATTGTGTTGCATGTAAATCAGTAGTCAAAAAATTTCTGCCAGCTGCTAACTCCTTTGACTCAAATCCATCTATGAAAGTTTGGAACATGGCAAAGGGTGCGCCCATGCAGTATATCATCACTGCATGGCTAGGAAAATGAGTCCACACTAGTCCAGCTGGTGCACTCACAGTGATAACCTGCCTCGGGAATGCTGTGGATTATCTATCATTATTCTGATGACTATGAATTTTCGCAGACCACACTTGGTCTGCGAAATGGTTTCTAACACATGTCCAAGAAAATGGTTTCTAATACACATGGTTTCTAATACACGTCCAAGAAAAAGGAAGGGCAATATGGCAACTAATCACAATTATAACTCTTTACTTGCAGATTTTGAGAAATAAATCAAATTGCCAATTTTGAGTTGCTTTTTAAAAACAAAGCATATAAACTGCATTTATATTAGTCTTGCAATTATCACTAGAAGAAAATCATAAATCAGATCTTTTGTTTGAAGGAATAAAATTTACCCACAGTATGTCTCTCCTCTGCCCCAACATCTATTGAACACGCTGCCCCGATATTAATTGCTGAACTCCTAAAGACATACCTCAGCCAACTAGTTAAAATTTAAAGGTTCATAGCATCCTTTTTCTTTCATTCGTCCAATCCCTTGGACCCTGACAAATTTCTTCTGTCAGGGTCCAAATAGAATTTAATCCCTAAGAAAGTATTTACCTTACAAATTTATTTTCAGTCTGCTGTCTCTAAGTAATTCATCATATTTGCATTAAATAAATGACCCAGTTACTGCAATTCACTTGAACAAGTTAATGAATTTAACACTCTTGATTCACATCGCTTTAAGTAGTACCTCAAATTTGATCATAAAAGCAATTCCAGTGACTTCAGTAAAAGAATCAGGTAAGGCATTGCTCAAATCCTACACCAGCATTTCCAGGTTTGCGGACTTTGTGACAAAGAGCTTCACATTTTGATAAAATTTACTGCCAATACACTAGAACCTGGATTATGTTTCCACTTTCCAGCCTATCTACAGATACGTTATATACGCTTATTGGTACATATTAAAATATACAAACTATCTGTATTTCCTTTAATGCTACTATATTCAAAACTAAAATACTGCTTTTTTAGACCTGAAAAGGCTTTCAAGAATCTCGTAACTGCTGCCTCCTCCTTGTGGACTATTAAATACCCAATCCAACCAGCAAGGATGAGTTGAAGTGTAATTGCAAAATATCACAATACAATTACTCCCTTGACTCTACTCTAGCCCTGGTAAAAATGGAAGAGAGATATTTATAAGTAATAAAGTGTTTTATTTTTGTGAAATATCTACAACTTCTCCTTTCTATTTTCAATATAAAATGCTTATTTTCTATAGTATGGTAAATAGTTATTCTAGTGGATTAAACTTAGCTTCCAATTAATGGAAGCATTGTAAAGTTCTTGATGTTTTTTCATCATAAGATCAATGCATGTGTCATAGATTTGGTGATCAATTAAATATATGAGGGTGAATTTTTGAAATGGGAGAGTCCATTGATTTCCTAACTCTGTCATAACAAAGGACCACACACTATAAGGCATAAAGCAAAAGACTATTTTCTTTCAATTCCCGAATGTGAAATTAAAGAGTTAGCAAGGCCACGCTTCCTTTGAGATGCAGGATATATCTTTGCTTCTTCCTACCTTCTAGTGGTGACCACCAATCCATAACATTCCTTGTTTGGGGGCTGCTTCTTTCCATCTCTGCTTGTTATTAGATGATATTCGTCCTGTGAACCTATGACCAAACTTTTTCCTTCTTATTAAGAAACCAGTCATATTGGGATAGTTTACCCCAGTGATCTGCTGTTAGCCTATAAATACATATTGTTTACAAGATGATAGCATTCTGAGCTACTAAGACTTAGGGTTTAATATTTTGGGGGAATCATTAAATCCACAGTAGAGTTACAGATGGCTTTAAAATGTTCTGGGTTAATATTATGCTTGTTAAACCTTAATAGAACTGAAACCAGAGATAGGAAATGGCTTTGAGATGAGAAAGTTTTGTAAGACACCATTTTATGGACACTGTTTCCAGCTAAATTCATTCTTCTTACATAAGGAAAACTAGAGTACAAGAAGTTGTAAGTAGCCTGCGGATCAATGACATTTTAAAGAACAAGAGAAAGAAAAATGAAAAGCCCCAGCAAATAGATTTTTAAAAAACAAACATGGTCAATAGTATTGTTTATTCAATGTGGAAAAAAATCTAAAGAATAAAAACATAATAATAAAAATTTATTATGTATAATAAATCATAAGGAGATAAGAATTTCACTCAAAACAGTATGAAGAGATACTGGATGTAAGGCAAAAATATATGCAGACATCAATTCATCATTGAGTTTTGTAAATTCCTAGCTTACCATCATCACACTTGTTCTCTTGATTAGTGAATTATGATCCTCACATTGCACATAACTAATGCATCTGTGTTTGTGTGTGAACATGTTGGCTCTTGTGTGATAACTCAGACATATTCTGAGCAAGCCTGGACATGGACAAACTGCTTCAGGACTCCCAGCTTGCTCCATGACCTGCATCTTCAGGGCTGAGCACTCACAGATCAATTCAAATCAGAGAACAGGTAATTAAATGCATGAGATGAGTTGGTCCTATAATTATTGTTAAAGTTGCTAATGAGTCTTAAGGTTGTAATTACAACCAAAGATTTGTGGGCTTTGATCCTTTAACAACGTGCATTTTAAAGACCAAAGACCTTACATGTGAAGAAAAGGCTATTCAGTAAACCTCCCACCACTCGTACCATTTTTTTCTTTTTCCCTTAAATTATTAATAAAGTTCACTAACCTACCATGTGGTTTCCCATTTGCATTACAGAACTGAAGTTCACTATAAAAAAACATTGTAACTAAGAATTGACATTCCTGGTCTGTGGTCCTGGCAATTCTAGTAAATTCTTACCTAAATGCAAGTTCAGAACTGACCTCAGGAACCCTAATTATCTTCATTTATAGAAAGAGGGTCATGGAGCATGTTTCCAAATAAAATGTCAAGGACTGTGCTAAGTGTTCAGGCTACAGTAAAAACAACTGTGACTTAAACTCTATTTTCTTGCAGTTCTTAAATCTAGAGTTGAGATCAGGGTGCCAGTGGCAGCGATGTGTAGTAAGGACTATTTTTCTAACAGCAGATAGAAGCCGTCTCAGTGTCTTCAGAGGAGAGAGGGCGTGAGTGAGCGACTGCTCAGGTGTCTCTTGAAACACCTCTTGTCTTTTCACAAAGTTCTCATCCTTCTGACCTCTTGACCTCAGTCCACAGAAAGATGCAAATTGTAAAACAGAACTATTCTCATGTTGAGTATATCAGTCACTTTTGCATCCCTGGGACATAACAAGTAACACCCACAACTTAAAAGAGGAGTGGTTTGTTTGGTTTGGTTTCTTTTGTTCACAGTTCCCATCAGGATTCAGTTCACTCTTGAATCAAGGCAGAAGTAGCAAAGTGAAAGGGCATGGAGGAGGAATACTACTCATCTCATGATAATCAAGCAGCATAGAGAAAAAGGGGCAGAAGTCAGAGATAAAAGTATGACTTTCCAAGATACACTCCCAGCGACTCACCTCCAACCAGGCCCCACTTCTTTTTTCCTTTTGAGACAGGGTCTTGCTTTGTAGTTCAGGCTGGCTCTGAGCTCACTATGTAGCCCAGGCAAGCCTCGAACTCAGCAATCCTCCTGCCTCTGTCTCCTGAGTGCTGGGATGACAGGTGTGAGCCATCACACCTGGCACTGTGGTATGTGGTATTGATTGCTGGTGGGCATGAGTCTCCACGCTCAGCATTGTATGTGGTTACTGGGGATCAAACTCAGGACCTTGCACTTGTGAGGCAGGCACCGGAATCACTAAGCTAACCCGCAGGCCCAGGCCCCACTTTTTTTTTTTTTTTGAGGCAGCGTCTGGCTTTATAGTTCAGGCTAGCTCTGAGCTCAGTATGGAGGCCAGGCAAGCCTCGAACTCAGCAATCCTCCTGCCTCTGCGTCCTGAGTGCTGGGATTACAGGCGTGAGCCACCATGCCCAGCACTGTGGTATGTGGTGCTGATTGCCGGTTTATTGCTGGTGGGCATGAGTCTCCACACCCAGCATTGTATGTGGTTACCAGGGATTGAACTCAGGACCTTGCACTTGCGAGGCAGGTGCCGGAACCACTGAGCTAACCCCTCCAGCCCAGGCCCCACTTCTTAACACATTGAGGCATTCAACTCATCAGTGAGGGAATCTTTTGATGAGTATAGCACCCCATGATCCAGTAATCTTTCAAATCACAAGAGAATTTTGGAAACCATTTAGATTTAAACTATAACTATAATTCTGTCCGTGCCCTCAAAGACTTGTTCATCTTATTACATAAAGTGTATTAGTCTAACCCCAACACCAAATTTTTGACAGTTCTAGCATTATTGAAAAGTCCAAGTTCAAAATCTCCTCTAAAACTCAAAGTAAATGCATAGCTATGAGATCTTGTGAGAAACAAAAAGAACATTATACATTTCCTAGTCTCAAAAGGAGAAATGGGGGAAAGGAAATAAGCCCAAAATCCAGCAGGACAAATATTTAAGCCTGTAGCACTAAATCCAACATATAGGTTAATCTGTGGTGAAATGTAAGCTCCAAAAGACTGCATAGGCCCCAACTCTATGGCATTTCTGGTCTACTTTTTTTTAATTATCTTTATTGGATCATTGTATATACAAATATCATGATCACACTCAATATTGGGAATTTGTACCAGAATATCACACAATTTAATACTTTTTGCCATTCCCCTACCAGTCCCATAATCACCAACCCCTAAATACATGTTTCCCTTTTTATTACCATCACATTTTTCTTTACCCCTCATTACCCACACCTCCACATTTCCCTTTGAATATTTTCTATTTCACAATATCTGTCATACATTCTAGAACTTAACATCTTCAGTTTCTCATACCAGACAACAGATATGATACACATCTATGACCTATTTATTTCACTAATGATTATGTCCTGAAGGTACATCCATTTCAATATAAATGACTCAAACTTATGATTCTTTAAGGGAAGAGTAATAGTCCATTTTATAGAAAAACCTTTTCTTTATGCAGTCTCCAGTTGATGGGCATTTGGGTGGTTTCCAGGATTGAGATATTACAAACTGAGCTGCTATGAATGTGGGTGGATCAGTGGAAGAGGTTAGAAGATCCAGATACAAGTCCAGATTCACTAAGCCACTTCATATTTGACAAAGGAGCCAAATATCCTCAGTGGAAGAAAGACAGTCTCTTTAACAAATGGTGCTAGAAAAACTGGGCTTTAACCTGCCACAGACTAAAGCTAGACTTATATCTCTCACCATGTACAAAACTAAAATCAAAGTGGATTCGAGAATTAAATGTAAAAACAGACACTAAACCTGCTGCAAAACAGGTTAGGTAAAACTCTTGGAAACATTGGCTTGGGGAAAAACTTTATGAACAAGACCTCTATAGATCCAGCAGAAGAAATCAACAAATGGGATCTCTTTTTATTAAAAAGCTTCTGTGCAGCAAAGGAGACCATCAGCAGAATGAAAAGACAACCAACAAATTGGGAACGAATCTTTACCAGCTGCTCTACTATTCTTAATCTCAGTCTCCTGCAAAGTATCACTGCATTGTCAAAGGAAGACAAATTTATTAGTAGAGTTTATACTCCATATAGTATCTACTCTAACTCCCAGTGGAGGTCTTGCCCGTTCCAGAACTTCATGTGCCTTGTCTTTACTGTCCATATTCATTTTTTATTATTTGTATACTGAGTCATGACCAATATCAAACATTAAACACTCCTCAAATATCTCAGGGCTTGTCTAGCACTCATCTCAACTTTTCTGAGTTCTTCCTACAAATCAGGTCCAAAGATTTCTGAACCACATGATCAAATAAAAATGGCCTCAGTTCTCTCGAAACAATTTTCTGTATTCTTTGGATTCTGATTGTTACAACAAAATCCCCACTATCCATAACTTAAAGCAGAGGAAATTTTTTAGCTCACAATTTCCAATGAAATTCAGGCCAGTAAGCAAAAAACGTGAAATTTTCGAGTTCTATTTGGATATCAGGAATGAAACAAGGTAAAGATCTGGAAATCTTATAAATTAATGTAGATATTCAACAACAAACATGTATGTTTGAGGGAATACAAACCTAATCTTGTCGCGACCCTCACTTATCCCGCAGAGAGAGCCGCAACCACGGAGTGCAAACTTGAGCTTATTACCATTACCACCACCCCCCACCACCCATCGGGTGCTTATATACATTCTCCTCTCAAGGCCCCTCCCACCGAGCACGGGCGATCCATGGGGGCCCTCCCACCGAGCACGAGTGATATCAATCAAGGCCTGCGATCAGCTGGTTCGTATTAAGCAGCAGTCTCTGGCTTACTGCCAGCCACTATCTTTGGGGAGCAGCCGTCACGGCCCGCCACATCTCCCCCTTTTTTTCTAAGAGGCTCATAGGGACCGTGCCTGTCTTAGGTTGTACCTCTCTTGAGCAAGCCTTACCTGTCTTTGGCAAAGGGAGACGTACTTAAGATGAACTCCCAAGCCTGTCTTAGGTTGGTCATGTCAAAGAGGTATCAGTACCTGTCTCTGACTACCGGTCCAGCACGCTGAGCCATACATGGGGGGACTGGCCAGCCTCGAGTGTTCTCACGGCAAAGGCCAGGTGGCACGTTTGCCGGCGCTGGCTTAAGCAGTACCAGTGCAGGGCCAATGTCATGGCCACGGCTCCCAAGAGTAGCAAAAAGCCCAGTGAGTTCATCCTGGCCCAGGTCTGAAACATCTGACCCAAGGTAACAAAAATGGAGGACCCAGGCACCGTGGGGACCCGTGTCTCATTAACGCCGCAGATATCATCACACAGCTACTTGGTGAGGTTGTAAAACTGTCAATTCCAAGGCCTGTTGATGATCTGTTGTAAGGCTCTAGTGGCCTGAGACAAGTTTGTACATGCATGCAAGTAACAGGTGTGAGGGTAGGTCACATCACAGGAATAGTGGAAACGTGCCCACAGCATGTCCATCTGTTCTTGTAGCAGTGCCGTTTGTTGATTGAGGTTCAAAATGCCTGTTTGCAAGTGCATACCAAGGTCCTGCACTGTACTTAAAGCTATCGCAGTCTTTTCGGTGAGACAGTCCACCATGGCTGCAGTCAGTGCTGTTTGAGCAATCTCAAACCCCATGGCTGCCACAGTGGCGACAGCTGTGCTGATGGCAACAACAACATCGGCAGTTATCCCAAAGTCTCTTTTATGGCGCACATATGGATACATCGCTATCTCTGGTGTTTCAACGGGGACTGGCAGCCAAGCAGGGATCCAGACAAGGACTGCATTTGTCAAGTAAATCCAGCAGGCACTGAGGGAACCACTCTCAACAGAACAGTTAAGGATTCCTTCCAATGGGACAGACCCGTTCCAACAAAGGTAAAAGAAGGGTGGTCTACCGGGGTGCCTGGCTTTCCTTAGACATGACTGGAGTAAGAGAAAATAGAGGGAAAGAAAGGTGCATCATTCCCCACTGCCTGGAGGAATGGAGGCTGTCTTACCCACACCCATCGGAGGTGACCGAGGGCTCCCAATGTCATCAGCAACAGGGTGACGAGACTCCTCATAGTTTCGGTCTGTGGTCCACTCAGCCCGCGGGCCGAGGCACACTAGGCATTCCGGGACCCAAATAGGAGACTCCTGGTCCTATGGGAAAACAAACTGCTCCTCTCTTCCAGATTAGGACTGGGTCTAGGCCTTTCCAAAGCCCCGCCACCAGGTCCTTCCAAAGGACCAGGGGATGAACTCTGAGGTCCCACACCCGCATGGCATTCGGCCGCCGAGAGGCCCCGAGTGTCGAGGGAAAGAAAATTTAGGGTAAAAAGGGCAATGGCCAGGTGTTCCCTTTCAGTTTGCTCCAGGGTCTCTTCTCCCCCTTTTTGTTTTTCTAGCTGACGCTTGAGAGTGTTATGGGCGTGTTCTATGATTCCTCGGCCTTATGGCTTGTAAGGGATACCTGTGGAGTTTTTTATTCCTAGCTGTGCACAAAATTGTCTGAATTGGTTGGAAATATATGCGCTGAAGCAAAAGCCTCTGAGGACCAGGCGCCAGGCCTAACCACTCACTGCTGAGTCCCAGCACCTGGGACCAGCCAGGTGGAATCGGCTGCCCAGAGAGGCGTGGACTAAGGAAATGAATCCACCTGGCGCTGAGCAGCAGGACCTGGCCATGGGGATGAGAAACACCTGTGGCAGCCCGGGTTCCACGAGTTCCGCGTGCAGCAGCTGATCCAGGCCGCTGGGGAAACACCCCTCAGCTCTGGAGGGAACCTACTTGGTTCTGAGTCCCCACAAATTGTGTCTGGCCAGTCAGCATACTTAGATTGCAATGAGCTCGAGGCCCGTCTGCGGCCTGGTTTTCTCGGGCCATGGTTTGGCTGAGCTCCTGCCAGGCTGCCTTCCATATCAGGTACTGCCCTCTGGATAGGGTGGCTCAGGCTATGTTTGTCCAATCATCAGGAGCCAGGGTGACACCTGTGGACTGGAGTCTAATAAAGATAGGATATATGCATCCTGTGGTCCATATGCCTGGACAGCTTCCTTAAGCATTTTTGTTTAAAATCTATGTTTTGATGGTACCTTCATTGATCTGCGTCTTCAAAAACAGGAAATAACATGCCTCCCTCACGCAAATCAGCCCACCCTTTTGCCTCTTCTTTAGGCGGCATGTCATTGTAAGGTGGCAGGGGGGCAAAGGCATCCGCCCCTCCCCCCTTTATCTCCTCCCATTGCTACTTTTCCTGGCTGCTGCTGGTTGCTCTATGCTTTATCCTTTCTTTTTCTCTTCCTCTCCTCTTCACCCCTTTGCTCGCTTTGGCATGATATCCTTTTTTTTTTTTTTTTTTTTTGCTTTTTGGAGCCAGGGTCTCGCTTTGTAGTTCAGGCTGGCCCTGAGCTCACTATGGTGCCCAGGCAAGCCGCTGCGAACTCAGCAATCCTCCTGTCTCTGCCTCCCAAGTGCTGGGATTACAGGCGTGAGCCACCACGTCCGGCATGCGATATCCTTTCTTTTTGTTTCCCTTTCTTTTTCCTGTGGTAACCTCAGTAGAATCGGAATCACCTGACTCGGATTCACTCGAAGAGGGGGAGCTGAGGGAGGAGGAAGTGTCGCAGCTGCTTTCTGAGCTGGAGGCCATACTAAGCTGAGTGAGAAGTATCTCTGCGGCGGCTTCCTCCTTACCCTCTTCTAACACCCTTGCTCCCTTTTTGTAATGTTTCCCGATGGCTCTCCTGACCATTGTGAAAGCAACCATGAACTAAAGTCCAAATAGCCAGCGTACCTGTGGGCAGCGGCGTTCTTTCCTCCGCTGCCTGAAGCGCTGCACCCAAATGTTCCCATTGCGGTATGTTGAGCAGACCCTCCTCAACAAACCACGGAGCCTTCGAGGCAACGGTCTGCAGGAGATGAAAGGCAATGACTATTCTCACCAGGTGTAAACCTACAGGTCTGACGCCATTTTAAGTCCTACAGCGTCTTTCAAGTTTTAAAGCCTCGAGCCCACCTCAAGAGGGCTAAAGTCACAAGATGCTTGACAATCATTTTAGTTCCCTTCCATCTACCAAGTCTCATGCAAAAGAAATCTAGTTCTCCTTTGAAGTTTATCCAACCAAGTGTTTTTAGTCTCTGGGAGAGACAGCCAACTGGCTTGTCTTTGTAACAAGTTTTAGGTTTCCAGAGAAGACCCAAGTCATAAACAGCTCCTGTCTAAGATTGTAGCTCATTGGGGGTGGCTGCCTAGTACACCCCAGGCTCCAGGTTCAACTCCCAGTACAGAGGATAGGGAGAAACTTAATTCAAGATTCAACCGTGAACTTCTACAAGACCTAATGCTTTTCAGAAACTGCAGTTTCTCCTATCTGTTTAGTATTTCGAGGAAGAGACTTTAGGAAGTTGCATAACCGCCCCTAAGTAATTCAGTCTACTACACAAACTTTTTTAGATTCCTTGAACGAAGTTCCTCCATGTTTTTGTTTTTTCCACTTCTGACTCTAGTCTACTATACTGTTTTCTTTTACTTGGGACTCCTTAAGTTTGAGTTCATTTTCTTTCACTTCTGACCCTAATCTACTACACAGACTTTCCCTTTATTTTGTCCAATTTCGCTTTTGAATTTTCTGAACCCATGGGTCCTTAAATCTTGTTGCTAGCTTGAAAGCAAACCTCCGCCCTACAAGGGGTAAACCTACTCTTGCTGCGCGTCCGCAGACCTTACCTGATTGCTGCTCCTCCGTTCCCCTGAGAGAGCGTCCCGGGTTTCGGCACCAGTTGTCGTGACCCTCGCTGATCCGGCAGAGAGAGCCGCAACCACGAAGTGCAAGCTTGAGCTTTATTATTACCACCACCACCCATCGGGTGCTTATATACATTCTCCTCTCGAGGCCCCTCCCACTGAGCCCTGGCGATCCATGCGGGCCCTCCCACCGAGCACAGGTGATATCAATCAAGGCCTGCGATCAGCTGGTTCGTATTAAGCAGCAGTCTCTGGCTTACTGCCAGCCGCCATCTTTGGGGAGCAGCCGTCACGGCCCGCCACACAATCTAACCATGTAAATCCTAAAGAGTGGACAAAAGCAGAAGAGTGAATCAGAGAGGTGAAATATCATAAGGAAGTGACCTGCTATGGAAGTAGAAAAAGGTGGTCAGAAGCCAAATAGTTCTGTATTCCCTGCCTAGAGAGTGACAATAGCATGTATCTGTTACCCAGGAAAAAAAATAAGGGCCTCAGCTACAAAGATAACTTTTTCCCTACAACATAAATGACCAGAAAATGGATTCCCTCCTAGTAGCTTTCAGAAGGAACATGGGCTGATAATAATTTGATTTTAGTTAGAAGACATGTATGCTTGACTTGTGCAAAATAATAAGAAAATAAATTTATGTTCTTTTAAGCCACTAAGTTTTGAAAATTTGTCATGTACTAATAGAAAACTAAGAGTTTGAGGCTTGCCTGGGTTACATAGTGAGTTCAGGGCCAGCCTGAACTACAAAGCGACACCCTGTCAAAAAAAAAAAAAAAAAAGAAAGAAAACTAGGACAGTCTGCTTTATAAAAATTAAAATTAGAGGAAAAAATACTCCTGGCTGAAGTAGCAGCAAATGTAGAGGATCCAGAGCAACACTGGGTTTGGTATGTTTGATAAACAGAGAAACCAAACTAATTTATTTGGTACAAATGATCGCTACTGAGTGAAGAGAATGATAAGAGATAAAATCAAAGAAGTGAGTAGGATAAGACTTAGGGGTTTATTCGGTGTGGCAACGAATGTTGTTTGTTCTATATTAAATTTAATGATATGAGCAGGCTTTAAAACAGATCATTGTATAATTTAATTTTTGAAAATATTGCTGAGCTTTTTGGGTGTAAATGGATTGTAGAAGGCAACAGAGGAAATATCAGGGACAATTAAGAATTAGCCTATGAAAGAGATAACGGCATATTGAAAAATGGCAAGAGATATAGATGTAGTGAACATTCATGGATTAACAATATGTTTGGTGGTAGCATCAGCAGGATAACCAGAAAATTTGAAGATAGTAAGACTGAAGGAAAAAAAAAAACTAAAACATCAAGAATTACTCATGGTTTTGCTGTAAGAAATAATGTGCTTTGTTTTTGTTTCAATGCTGGTGTTGAAACCAGAGTGCATCACATGCAAGGAAAATGCTCTACCACTGACCTCCATCCTCAGCCACGAAAGTTATGTTTCTTATGTATGACACTGGAAAGGAAAATAATGTTATGTTCCTGTTGACTACTGGTGGTGGTCAGGAAGGTGAAATTTCAATCATAAGTTTACCAAAGGTTATCTGGGACTATTTATATTTTATATTTGTGTTTTGAGGAAAGCAAAAGTCTCTCATATTACTCTTTCCAGTGTCATGCTGATATTTTAGAACATTTTTCAAGAATGAATTTCATGTAAGTCAATTTAATGCTTCTATGCATCCCTAGTCCCTAGGCCCATGGTAACTAGGGCTTATGTTCCATTCATATGGGTGCTCTGTGGTCTGAGCATCTGTGAAATTTATTTTATGGAGACAGTATCCTAGCAGGTTTTCTTTTCCTTGATTTTTAACTTTGGGATGTGCTATGATAAAAATAAAACTTGAACTGACCTGACAATTAGTGTACAAACACTATTTACACACTGAAGCATGCAGCCTCAAATCAGCAGCATTAAAATAAAGTTTACTAAAAAGCTTCTGCACAGCAAAGGATACCCCCCAGTAGAGCAAAAAGACAACAATACATTGGGAAAAAAAAAAACATTTTACCAGCAATTCCTCAGACAAAGGGCTACTATCTAGAATATAAAAAGATCTTTAAAAATCAGCCTCCCCCCCCCAAATTTAAAGACTCAATTCAAAAATGGGCATCTGAAATGAGCCAAAGCTTTTCAGAGGAAGAAGTAAGAACAGCTAAGAAACATATGAAGAAATGTTCAACATCACTAGTCATTCAAGAGATACAGATGAAAACAACACTGAGATTATATCTTACTCCACACATAATGACAGCTATCTCAAAATTAAACAGCAACAAATGCTGGCAAGGCTATAGAGAAAAAGGAACCTTTCTCCACTGTTGGTGGGAATGTAGACTGGTACAACCACTATGGAGTGTGAAGATTCCTCAAAAAAAGTAGGATTAGAGATCCCCTTTGACTCTGCTATTCTACTGCTAGATATGTACATGAAAGAATTAAAAGACATCACAGCAACATATGTGCACTAATGTTCATAACAGCTCAGTTTGTGATAGCTAAATCTTGGAAACAACCCAAATGCCCATCAGCAGGAGACTGGATAAAGAAGATAGGATTTTTATATAAAATGGTGTACTACTCTGCCATAAAGAATGATAATTTTGAGTCATTTATATTCAAATGGATGTACCTTCAGAACATACTTATAAGTGAAATAAATAGGTCATAGATGTATAAATATCATGTCTTTTTTCTGATATGAGAAACTGAAAATGTAAATGAGGTCTAGAATATATGGTAGATATTGTGAAATAGAAAATATTCAAAGGGAATTGGGGTGTTAGGATAAGTAACAAGGGGAAGAAAATTATGATGGTAATTTAAAAAAGGTAATTTTAAAAAGTTTGTGCATATAGGGGTTGTAGGGTGGGTGGGGGAATGGGAAAAATGAGGATTAATTTGTGTCATATCCTGGTACAAATTTTCAATATTATGTGTGATCACAATGTGTATATAAAATGTACCAATAAAGATTCAAATTTTAAAAAATAAAGTTTACTATGCAGACAAAACATTAACAAATAATCAAGTAAGAGAAGAGTAAATAGAATAGAAGTGGAGATGATCCATATGTTAGCATTGAGATAAAATTTCATATCAGCTAATATGTCTTCAAGGAGCTAAAGAAAAGCTACATTAAGGGAAAAGATATTCTTAGCACCTTTTTAGATTAATGACAATTATAAAAACTAAAACAAAAATCTAAATTAAAAAACTATCAAAGAAAAATTCAGCTGATGAAGTAACTAGCAGACTGATCATAGTAGGCATAAAATAAAAAAAATAAAAATTAGTGAACCTGAAGACAGACCCACGATTTAATATGAAGTTATCAGAAGAAGAATGTTGTAGTTTCTGAGTGACACCTGTAGAACACCAAAGCCCTACTCTCCACCTGAATATCCATAAAAACAGGATGTTTTGATAAGCCAACCACTTAAAGTCTCTATTAATTGTACAAGGGTACATGAAAAGTTAAGACATGTGCAAGAAAATCTACTAAATCTTTGGAAGGTCAGTGACATTCTGCAGAATTTTTTTTTCTAATTTGTATTTTTATTAGTGTATGATTGCAAATGCATATTGCTTAGTGTACATCGCACACACCTTCATTCTTTGTAGCCTACAGAGCTTTAGCCACAACAGTCTTCCTTCCCAGTCCCACCTGTGTGTCAGATGTTCCATTATTTGTAAGTATGGCCAATTTAGGGCTCTCACCATCTCCCAGTTCCCCATGGAGGAATACTGTGTCTCTGTAGGAGAGGGTCACCTCTAGTTCTCTCAGCCTGCACTACCAGCTGTGTGTAGCAAAAGCTAAATTCCTGTGAAGTGTGTCCAGTAAGGTGGTGATGCCTCTTTTCAATTGGGCTCCACACAGGGTGGCATGCAGGCTTAGTACTGGCCCCACCAGTTCTCACCTCACCTTACTCACAGGGTGGAGGACCCACACTGAAAGAGATAAATGAAGAAAACTAGAAGGTCTCATTTCTGAACTATCCCACTTATGGTTCATGAAGTAGGAGTGTAAAAAAAAAAGCCAGGCAGGCCATAAACATATAGTGTTTGAAAGACACTCCTCTACAAAAAGAAAAAAGAAAGAAAAGAAAGGAAAAAGAATTTTATATTGTCCAATCAATAGGCTAGCCAGTTAACCAGGAAAAATAAATATGTAAGAGTGTTGTCATCATGGGGTTGCACACAGGAGGGTGAGGTGCAGAATTACAAATGCACACCAGACTCTGGGAGGTTTCTGGAATGGCTCTTTAATGAATGAAGTGTAGGACTTTATGTAGCTTAAGTGGTGGGAGGGGTCTGTGGTGGCTATTGGGGATTGGTCTATGGTTGTCAGAGGAGGGGCCCAACGTTGGGGAGGACCAGGCAATTTCCAGCCAAAGAGTGTCCTTTAGTTCAGTGCTCACTTTGGTCTCAATTTAGTCTACTAAGGGCCAAGCCTCTCTCAGGACCTAGGAGACTGGCGTGTGGTGCAGTTGGCTCAGCCAGACCTGGATTTCACCATCATCTCCTCCCCTCTGTTTAGACTCAGTGGCCTCTGCCAACCATATGACATTTTTATGGGTTTGGTAGATAGGGTGACCCTAAAATTAGCCCACAAGGCCATGAACTTAGCTTGGACTAGCCCATTGTGAACCCCTCCCAAATGGAGCCCCAGACATTATTAAAGGTAACCACATCGAAGGACTAAGTCCATTTGGGACTATAGGTTGACAATGACAGCGGGGGTATCTTGGAAGAGCCGAAGCTCATCCAAGGGCATGTGCGGTATTTTGAGCAAGTTGATTAGTAGCAGTGGCAGTGGCGATCTGGTTGTGCAAGGTGATTAAAGCAGTGGCAGCTGTGGAGATTGTGGTAACTACGGGCACAGTGATGGTGATGATGGCTGAGGGCCCTAAATTACATTTTGTGACCACAGCCTGGGAGTTGATGGTGAGTGGAGCACACAGAAGGACCACCAACACTGGCCCTGGTATGGGGTGGGGGATGCACAGAGGGGCCAAAGCACAAGCTTGGCCATAGTGGTCCTTTATATCTCTCCAGGTGGTCTTACTGGGGCATTGTGGCTCTGGGCAGCATCGACATTTTTTGGGCTGTTCCTGAAGAGAGAGCCTCCTCATTTGGCCAATTGGTGCATGGGGTCGTGGTGCAGGGCTTGACATCCGCTGTAGGGAGCCACCATTCTGCAGGCTGAGCTGCTCCCAGGAGTCACGGTCCAGGCTCGGGTTGAGGTCGAAAAGGCCAGTGTCCTCCACACAGATCCAGTCGTTCTTGTGAAGCGGCTCGTGGTAGACGTTATAAAGGTGCTGGCCCAGGTGGAAGCTGGGCACCTCTCTGGGCGTGTCTCACAGGGCCTGCGCATAGAGCAGCGGGATCTGGCTGGCTGGTCCAAGTACCACAGCTCCCAGTAGGCGTCCCTTGGGAAGCAGAGGCCCAGAGGGGCTTCACTGAGCAGTGGGAGCAGCAGCACTAGCTGTAGCCCCCCAGTGGACTGTGCCTTTGCCATCACCTCTGGCAGTTTGGGATGAGGGTCAGAAAAGGCATGCATGTGGGGCACTTTAAGGGGTGGAGTGGAAGGAGGGGCCAGTGATCCATTAGGGGGCGGTGCCTGTGTGTTGGCCGGGAGGGAAGAGCCATCGGCACCATCTTGGGATTCCACAGAGGAGCGGAAGATATTTCCTGTCCTCAGAGAGGTGAAGTCTGTGGAAAGAAGGTGGAAGAGGGTGCTGAGCTGCAGGGAGAGAAGCGGCCTGCTGAACTGCAGGGAGGGATGCAGCCTGCTGGGCCGTGGGGAGAAATTCCCCCCACGAAGGGGGGGGCACTCACCCCAGAGGCGAGGCGAGAGATTACCAGAGGGCTCCACTTTGGGGTGCCAGTTGCCATAGGGCTGCACATGGGAGGGTGAGGTGCAGAGTCACACAGGCACACCAGACTCTGGGGAGGTTTCTGGAACATTTCCATTTAATGAATTCAGTGTAGGGTGATATATAGCGCAAGCAGTGGGAGGGGTTTGCGGCGGCTATTGGGGATTGATTGATGGTTTTCAGGGGAGGGGCCCAACATTGAGCAGGACCAGGTAATCTCCGGCCATAGCCTGCTCCTTAGCTTAAAGCTCTCTTTGGTCTCACTTTAGTCTACCAAGTGCCAAGGCTCTCTCAGGACCTAGGAGACTGGCGTGCGGTGCAGTCGGCTCAGCCAGACCTGGATTTCGCCATCATAAGAGGCCCACTAAGGCACTGGAAACCTTCAGTGACTATCTAAAAAAGGTACCCTTGCAGACTTCTTTTGATTTCATTGAATCAGACCCTGAAGCAGTTTTTGCCTTGACTGTTGTTGATAACGGTGTAACAATTATCTGGCAATCAGTGAAACCTAATAGCAAAGATACTGTCAAGGAAGATACACACTTTAGTAAATAACAACCACATCAAAAGTTTAAGAAAAAATAAGAAAAAAAACTGTTCAAAAATCACATTTCCCACATTGACTATATGGTAAAAATGTGTATCCTTTGTTTTCCTCTAGACTCTTAATTAAATTTTTAAACAATTGCATAAAACATATGAATTGTATTAAAGTTTTTGGTTTTACAACACTTAAAAAGGTGAAGTGTTAAAGAATTACAAAGGAAAAGATAAAGAAGTAGAGAGGAAAAATCAGATGATTAATTTGAATCTACAGGAACAATAGAGAAGGATCAGAAATGTTAAATGAGAAGAAAAACTATAACAAATACTAAAACATACACTTGATCCCTTTGCTACCTCAACTTTTTAATAATATATAAAATTATACAAAGTAATATTTTAACAATATATTGGCATGTTTTTGCATATACAGATGTAATTTATGTGATAATAATAGCACCAAATGAAGCAGAAGGAACAGAGCTTCATAGAAGTAACACTTCTCTATTTCATGGAAATAAGTTAAAAATCAGAAGAAACTTTTGATAAAATGAATAGGGATGCCTTAAGAAAATAATTTTTATGTGCAGTGGAGGCATTAAAGAAAATATAATGTCATGCAAGAAAATATTCACTAAATAAAAAATAAAACAGTAAGTCCAAAGAAAGAAATAGACGTGAGACACATAGAAAGCAAAAATAACAAGTGTAGATCCAAATATGTGAATAATTATTTTAACATAAAAGAGCTAAACAAATTGGTCAAAATGTGTAGACCGAGAGACTAGATTTTTAAAAATTCTACTGCATTTTATTTGTAAAAGCCATATTTTTAGGTAAAAAGGTAAAAACATATGGAAAGTAAAAGGATAAAAAATTTTGCTTATAGCAACAATAAAATATCTAGAGATGCTATATAATATCAGAGATTTTAAAACATAGAATACCACTAAAAAATGTTGATCTCTTAAGAATCTGTACAATAATAATCTTTTTACCTTGCATTTGAGCTGCAGAACATATAAAGCTAAATCTGACAGAACTGAATGGAGAAATTTCCATTCTGGTAATAATTACTGGCAATAGTATATTTCTACTTTCAGTGATAGATCAGAGAAGCAGAAAACAAAAGGGAAAAAATAGAAAATTTTATTGTTACAAACCATGTTAACTACATTTGAAGAAAAAGTTGACTGAAAAATCTGAGTGTTTAACCAAATTATTAAAAATTACAGTAAATACAGCTGAATAATTAAAATTCATTCTAAAACTAAGGTAGTTTTTCATCATTTCAGAGTTGAACTTACCCAAAATATAAAGGCCTTTATGCTCATAAATTATTTCTACAACCTTGATATTTGAAGAAATACATGTTTTTGCATGTATTTTCTTTAGTTTTTTTTTTAGGTAGAAATTTTTATTTATAATAATGATTATTTATTTATAACAATATAATAATAAATAACAAAATGAAATATGCAGGCAGTTGCAGTCCTGATTATAGAAGTGGCCAGAATTATACTGGAGTGGTTTAACTGAATGAGTTTGTGGTATCCATTCATCTCATGAGTCTAGGTCTACTGCATGCTTTACAGCATAGCTGTTCAAGAACATAGTCAAAATTATACTCTTTGTATTAAACACACATAACTTATGGAAAGTAACTTTTACATGCAAATATAAAATTCTTACATAGTTTCATACTGAATTTCATCCCTGTAATCCTGGTTAAGAATCAAGAAGTTGGGCCGGAGGGTTAGCTCAGTGGTTCCGGTGCCTGCCTCGCAAGCGCAAAGTCCTGAGTTCGATCCCCAGTAACCACATATAATGCTGGGCGTGGAGACACGCCCACCAACAATCAACACCGCATAGCATACTACAATGCCGGACGTGGTGGCTCACGCCTGTAATCCCAGCACTCAGGAGGCAGGGACTGGAGGATTGCTGAGTTCGTGGCGGCTTTCCTGGGCACCATAGTGAGCTCAGGGCTAGCCTGAACTACAAACGAGAACCTGTCTCAAAAAGCAAAAAACAAAACAAAAAAAAAAAGAATCAGGAAGTTAAAAGTATGCATGTCGGGGGTGCAGCATTGTCAATGGCAGGGTCAATTAAAAAACCTGTCTCCTGGTTTGCCATGTGACCTTTGCTCAGTACAGACCTGTTGACAGTCCCGATACGGTATCCATCAGTGGCTCTCCAGTTGCCAAAATGTCCGTGTTTATACCAAATATCTTTGGCATCCTGCATGTCTACATGAGTGTTTGATGATCTCTGTAAGCCTGAATCTGGGCTTTTTAAAATTCTTTTTTCCCAAAAGTTTTAATAGTCATGAAATTCTGTTCTTTTCTTTGTTCCTTTTTAACTTCAAAATTGTTTCATTCTTTTGAACTGCCTATTTGTTATCATATACATTTAATGACAATGTTTTTAATATCTAAATGGAAATAATTGTTAGACTTCTACATTGTCCATAAATACATTTCTACATTGGTAACATATGTAGAAAATTGATACTTTCAGTATCAGCTGAACAATCTCATTTTTACAACCTTGGTCTAGACTTTTTGTCCAGTGATATCTTCAAGCCCCCCATTCCATGTCTTACTCAAGTGTGAGAAAGTATATGCTAACCGTATGTGTTGCCTCACTGCCACCTGGTGGTTGAAGTATAGAAAAGGCAGCAAAGCAAAGGTGGATGACCAAGTAATTTTCTATCGCATAAAAGTCACAGGTTCTCAGAATTTTTTTTAATACTTCTAGCGGAAGCATTTTCTATATCTAAGCCTAATCTCTTTAAAAAATATCTAAAGAAAGACCTAAGAAACAAGGAACAAGATTTTCAACAATTAAGCAATGTCTTTTATGAAAATAAGGAGATACTAAAAGCAAGTTAAGTGAAATAATTCAAACACACAAGCTTAAATATAACATGGTTTCTCTTTGATGAGAAACTCAAAATATAAATAAAGAGCAAAAAAAGATACGTAGTAGGAAATAGGGAGATAGATCTATTGCAAAAGGGAATGGGGTAGAAAGGAGATGAGAGGATGAGAAGGAGTTGAAGGAATTAAAATGTGAGAACTGAAAGTGTAAATGAGGTCCAGAATGTATGGTAGATATGGTGAAATAGGAAGAAAATGTTCAAAGGGAAAGGGAAACTGGGTAGGGGCAGGGTAAAGAAAAGAGATAAGGAAAAAATGATGGTAAAAAGGGAAAAATGGAAACACAGCTTATGTTTATAGAGAAGGGGGTTGAAGGGAGAGAAGGACAATGGTAAGAATAAGAATCAAGATATATTATGTACAGGTACAAATTGCCACTGAGGAATATAATCATTAAACATTCCTAAAATGTAACAGTAAACTTGGTTTCGTTTTTAAAAAGATAAGCAGAAACTGCAAAAAATAAAAATAAAAAATAAATGCGTTATGTATATACACGCCAACCTTCCATGAGGAATGTAATTATTATATATTGAAAAGACATACTGATAAAAAGTAAAAACAAAATCTAAATATGAATGTTTTAAATGATTTTTAAAATTCAAAGATAGTGCCTTAAAAGCCTTAATTGTGTGTGGCTTTATGCATATTTGATAAAAGAAATCAAGTATCCCAAACTTTGAAAACATATCATAATAAATGTTTAATATCATATAAATATAGCTTATAACATCCCTTCATATTGAAAGTCATTTTCAAATATAAGTACCCAAACTAAAATCTTTGTTTCTACCTGTCTGGAATTTAGTATCTTCTCTTGAATTCTAGTTACACTATATTTATTGCTCTGTACAGCATAGCAAAATGAGGTGTTTATTTTTCAAAAATGAAGTTTCAAAGATTAGGTATTTTTCAAAGTCCGGAAATTTAATTTGACCATCTCAAGTACTCCATTCTCAAAGGAACAATAATACTGAACACTACATCATCTTTTGATATTCAGATATTTCTAATTGATTATGCTTTTAGTGAATGAGTCCAGGAACTCCAGAGATGATGTCTCTGAACTACTTTTTCTGCTTGAGAAATTTCTCATTTGAAGCTTCTATGCATGTCACATTGTGTCTATAAAAACAAATATTCTATGCATTTATATTTAATATAATACATTTCTATATAAGTAGGGCTAAATCAGGACTTTACTTTTATTAAATTTTTTCATATGTAATGCTTCATTTAGTTCTCAAAGATTCTTGTGAAGGAAGAGTGAAAAAAATGAAACAATTATCCCTGTTTCACAAATAATGAATACAAGTATGAATTGACCAATAAGAAACTGAACATAAATATCCAATCTGAGCACCTTTATATTCTCACTATATTATAAACATTGGGGCAATTCTTTGATTTTTGTATACCTACTAAAATTCAAGGCCCTTAAGAGAATTTGGTACATTTCTGAGTGGTTCTCTGAGCAGGGTACGGAGCAAAGGAAAATTGTCTTAGATTTTACTAGGTGTATGTTATGGCCTCATCTGAAAAAAAAAAAGAATTATAACACATTCCTTTCCAGTTTCATAAGAGGATTAACTTAATTTATGCAAAGCTCCTTGCACAATTCCTGGCTTATGGTAGGCATTAAAAATAGCCATTATCATTAAAAAGAATGCATGAAGCTAACAAGATTTTTGTGGATCATCAGACTTGTACCAAAGACAGGTTTCCCATGATAAACTGAGCTGACAATGGATTCTCTGAAATGTTCTGCCAGAATCACTCTGAAATTCAAGATATCACTACCCCACTGTTCTGCCCAAAGCCTACCTTACTATCTGAATGCAATATTGACACTGGTTGGAAAGTGTCTTTCAAGATTACTAATATAGCCAAGTCTAGTTCCCTTTATTCACAACAAATTAGTTTGGTCCTAAACCAGCCAATCCATAAGGCCTATTTTATTTGTAGCACCTGTCATTCTTCAGGTATTTCAGGGGTGGTGTGATAAAATTCCCTTGTCTCTCACTGATATGTTCACTTCCTGTCTAAGTGTATCATACAGTAAAACTAGATTATAGTAATTTCAGTCATTAAATGATTAACATTTTCAGCATTGTGTGAAGGAGATCTCACAAAACAAAACAGCTAATAAAACCTATAATTGGACCAAACTGAATATATCTGCTAATACACAACACAAAATTCACCCTTATATAATCATTCTTGTATTTAGGGTGTGTCGGTGTGCACATATGTATGTGTGTAAAGGAAACAAAGCATAAGTTCCCTCTCACAAAAGGAAAATCAAACTGGGTAACACGTAGAATGAATGGGATTTGATCACAATTCACAAGTGAGAAAACATTGACACTTGCTAAAAGATGCTAACCAGGTCCATAGCTAAGAAAAGAATGCAAGAGAGAACAATACATGGCCTGGGAGAAAAACAGAAAGTGTCACCTAGTAACCACTTTACAGCAGTATGCTGAGGCCAACAGTCCTCAAGATAGCAATGCCTTATGTATAAATATAGGAGAGGCCTTTTGGGAAAAAAGACAGCTAGGCTAGGAGCTAAAGTTTTAGAAGAAGAGTCCTAGAGTAAAACGGGAGATTTTCTAGCATAAATTTTAAAAGAATCTGATAAAAGTAGTGAAATTATTTTTGAGAGTATGAGAGAGAATATAATGAAAATGAACTTCATATTTCTATGTGAATACTCAAAAGGTACAAACTCTATTTTGTATATCTGTAACTCCTGTAAAGAGATAACTATCTTTAAGCAAATATATTGTCTAATACAGAATGTATAATATGTAAATTTGGCTACACTTGTTTAACCAAAAAAATTAACTTCTAAATATTTCCTTTGTAAAGTAAATTTCACTTGTGCATTTAATTAGCAATTTAATTTTTCAGAGATAGTAATTAACAAACATTGGTAGCATGTCTGCCATACTCTCAGTCATGAACTCTATAATAAAATAAAACTATACACTCAAATAATGGTTTTAAGAATCACAGAGATTCAAGCATTATAATGGATGGCCTACAAGTTAGACAAGGAAATTGCCTTACTAAAAGGAGAATGTAATATATCTCCAGACTGATAAGAAAATGGAAAAAGTGAAAAGAACCAGCCTTCAGGAATCTGAGTCATCAAATGTTAAATTGTTGAACTATGATTCTTCTCTGATTCCATAATAAAAAGACAGAAGTACTCAGTTCTTACTAAAAATTGTTCTTCAGAGAAAAATAAACCACCAGAAGACAAACTGCATTCACTATAGTGTAGTAATGGCAATCAATACACTTGGACAAAAAATGACCATATCTGTGAGAGACAAGTTTACCTTGAGAATGACATTGTACAAATGAAGATTAACTCATGAAAGAGTTGGCTGGCTTTAATCAGTCTGTCTGTCTGTCTGTATGTATGTATGTATGTATGTATGTATTTATTTCAGACAGGTTCTTGCTTTGTAGTTCAGGCCTGTCCTGAGCTCATTTTGTAGACCAGGCAAGCCTCAAACTCACAGCAATCCTCCTGCCTCTCTCCCGAGTTCTGGGATTACAGGCATTAGCCACCATGACTGGCATTGTAGTATGTAGTACCAGGACCTTGCACTTGCAAGGGATACCCAGAACCACTGAGCTAAATCCTCGGCCCTAGTCAGTGGTCATTTATTTATTTATTTATTTTGGAGACAGGATCTCGCTTTGTAGTTCAGGCTAGCTCTGAGCTCACTATGTAGCCCAGGCAAACCTCGAACTCAGCAATCTGCCTGTCTCTACCTCCCGAGTGCTGGGATGACAGGCATGAGCCACCACTCCCGGCACTGTGGTATGCGGTATTGATTGTTGGTGGGCGTGAGTTGCCACACCCAGCATTGTATGTGGTTACCAGGGATCGAACTCAGGACATTGCACTTGCGAGGCAGGCGCTGGAACCACTGAGCTAATCCTCTGGCCCGTCAGTGGTTATTTATTAAGGAAAAGGTGCATTTGTTGTGTGTATTCCTCCTACTACTGTAACATTCTTTTTTAAAATTTGATTTCAAGGTACACTTTTTATGTATTTTATAGTCACATTCAATATTGAGAATTTATACCAGTATATATATATATATATATATATATATATATATATATATATCAATTCTTATTTTCCCCATTTCCCTTCCCTCCCTATCCCCCATCCCCTATAAATATAAACTTTCTTTCCTCTATTTCCATAATTTTTCCCTTCTTTACTTTCCCCTATCCCCATTTCCCTTTTCCTTTGTACATTTCTTCCTTTTTCACAATACCTATCATGCATTTCAGAACTCATTTACATCTTCAGTTTCTCATACTGGAGAAATGATAGAGTATTTACATATCTGTGTCCTATTTCACTTTGGAGCATGTCCTCAAGGTGTAGCCATTTGTGTAAAAATGACTCTAATTTATCATTTTTGACTTATTTATTGGTTCATTATATATACACATCACAATTATACTCAACATTGAAAACTTGTACTAGTATATGACATGACTTCGTTCTCACTTCCCCCCTCCCCTCCCCACTAGAACCCTTGCCACTATCTACACAAGCTTTATTTCCTTTTTTTAACCATCAGTTTTTTCTTTCCCCTCATTACTTACCCCTAAACCCCATTTTCTTTTGAATATTTACTGTTTTGCAATATCTATTATGCACTCTCAAACTCATTTACAACTTTAGTTTCTCATATCAGAGAAAAGATACAATATTTATACATCTGTGACCTATTTATTTCACTTTTAAGTATGTCCTTAAGGTACGTTCATTTGAGTAGAAATGACTCGACCTCATCATTCTGTATGCCAGAGTAATACTCCATTAAAAAACATATCTTCTTTATTCAATCTCCAGTTAATGAGCGTTGGGGTTTTTCCAAGATTTAGCTATCACAAACTGAGCTGCTATGAACATGGGTGCACATATGTCACTGTGATATGAAGCTTTCTATTGTGACTTCATACTATAATCATTAGGTCATCTGAGAAGCTCTCTAAAAATGAAAGAATCTTGTATCTTACTCTAAAACAATGACTTTGAAACTCAAAAGATAGAACTCAGCCATTTAAAAAATTATACAGAAGACAACTTGGTACAGCCACAATTAACAAATCTCAAATAAAAAATAACACTGATTCACATCATTTACACTATGTCAGACATATATGGTTATATATAGTTGACTCACATTTCTTCGTTTTGTGCAATTTATTCCCAATTACAAATGAGCAAAGTGATTCTTAGAGAGTTTCTTTTGAAGCAGTTATGGTAGTTGCAAAGACAAAAAATTATCTGACTAGAAGTTTATTGTCTATTTTCATTACCAAATCTTTCCTTTCAATTTTTTAATCAGTTATGCAATAATCATGCCTTCAGTGATTCTCATGTCCTATAATTGGGAAATATAGATAAACAGGACATGGTACATATTTTGAGGGAGTTCTTTTTTAGAATATCCCTACTTTTTTTTATTCCACAATATAACTGTAACTAGTGGTGTCCCTGAACCTCTCCTACATTTTTTCCATCCTTATTTAGAAACTCTTCAGAAAGTAATTTTATCGCAGCTATTTAAGAGGATTTCAACCAGTATACATAAATCATTCTCTGTGTGGACCTTATTGAAATCTCTAGCGGTTTATTGGTTGGCAAACAGTTCACATAAAGTTGCATTTTAGTAAATTAAATGACTCTTCCAAAGAGGGATATCTATTTCCTGTTGGACATATTTGCAAATAATCACAACACGTGGCACATTTTCTGCCTAGCACTAAATAATGAAGTTTTATTTAATTGAAATAAACTGAATTGAATTAAAATTATGCCTCCACTTAACAAACTGAGTTATTAAAGATTATAATTTTAGATGTCTTTTTTCACCAGCCTAAACATTAACCTCCAAGACTTCTGTTAATTGTGCCAGACTACTTCTAGAGAAGAACATGGTGGTGAAATAAAGTCATATTTAAATAACATATATTTCTTTTGTCCTTTTTTCTCCTGGGATCCATTTATCCTTTCAATTCAATATAAATTTGTATATTCATTAGGATAGAGAGACTTACAAGATTGCTGTGTGCCATCCTAAGTTCCTTATTAAATATTAAGGAGATATAAATGGAATTAAATTGATTCCAGAAATTTAAAACAAGCAACATCAATATTTGGTGGTAGAGCATTTGTACTGGCAAACTTTATATACAATTACAGAAAAGACTTTAGGCAATGAACGTTTTACACTTTGAGAGAGGAACAGTGTAGGGAATTCTCTGATTTGAGAATACTAGTATTTCCATGCAGAAATATCCCCTATCTTGGGATTCAAATGCCAGATTTTTAAGTTCTGTCAAGAAGTATTAGTGAAACGTTCTTTGCAACCAGATAAAAACTGAAGGTGAATCTCTCTTTCTTGGACTTACACTTTTCATGACCTCTTCTCTAAAATCTAGTCAGAGCTTGTCAGTGAAATGTAAGGTTTTTCCTTTGCATAAAAAGACTGTTTTGGCTTTCATGAAGCAAGTTGTGAGTGAAGGGCAAAAGAAGTAATGGAATCCATTCTTGTTTGTGTGGACCTTATTGGAGCAGCCAGCATAATCGGTGAAAAGCTGTCACAACTCTCAAAGCTGATAGCAAGAGCTGGCCACAAGCCTTAACAGGCAATGAACTGGCCAGCACATTCAATTTTAATTAAATTCCCATGCCAGGAAAGGAAGCTTTGGAGGAAAGCAGGCTTTAGAGATGCCATGTGTTCATGGCGTTGATCTCTATTCATGGAACTATTTGAAATAATTGCAGCTGGTGTGGACACTTAACTGACCAATTAAAAGAATTTTATCATTTGACTCCTGTCAAACATTGGATGTAACTACAAAATGATCTTTGAACTACACACGCCTTTGTGACTGCTCATTCTCCTGGGATGTGACTTAACGTTGCTGTCTTCCATGAATTTAGGCCAGTTCTTCCTCTTTCAATTTCTTGTCACAAGTAATAAATGAAAAATAAACCATTCCATTTGCTTTACAAAAACACCAAGGACTCAGAGATAATGTTTTTACCCCAACTCCAAAGAGGTTGGGAGAGGCCAATTATAGCTGTCAAAGGCAGGCTGGACTCTGTCGCTGCAGGTAATAAGATCTAACCAAAACACACCATCTGCACTTTCCTACCACCAGTTGCTATCAAATTACATTCCCCATAAAGAAATTATAGAAAAATCGAATCACCTGCCATATGTAGATCCATCACCCTGAGTTATTTACATTTGCCTCTGCCATCATGATTATTTGGAGAAAGGAAACTTTGGCTTTCTTGTCTGCTAAAATATGGCTTAATGAAAAGCCTTAAGGCAGTAATGTAACTTCACACCTTATGTTCATAATGTCTTGAAAGTACTCAGAAGCAGGAAGTCATACATGTATTGTCTTATTTCTGCTGCATCTGAAACATAGAAGATTTTTTTTAAAGAAAGGAAAAAAAAGCAAAGGGAGGAGGGGAGAGGGAGAGAGACGGAGATAAGAGAAAGGAGAGAGACAGGAGAGGAGGAGAAATAAATGTAAAATTGGAGTATGTCCCAAATACTTCCCTTCTCATGAATAAAAATGATTCTGCAGATAAAGAACAAAATTTAGAAGCAATAGCCTTTATTAACATAACATCTTGTCCTTAGAAAGATTCAGAACACTTCCCTCTTAGTTCTAAAGTTGTAGTTTTTCTACAGTAAGGAAAAGACAGAGAGGAAAGTGAACACACTGAAAGAGCATTTGCAATCAAGACTAATCTCTGAGTTGTGGCTCTGTATCTGGCTTATTGATCATTAGCCTCTTTCAGCACATTGGCTTTGTTCCTTAAGTGTATTTACATGTTATAATTGCTTCTGTCAGGATGAAATTAGCAAGTCACCTCCAGACTCTGAGTTATTGTATCTCTTCTTGCTTCCATCACCATGGGTTTGAAAATTCCCCCTTCATTTCTCAACTGTTGCTCATTTTTCACTTCAGTTTTCTTCTTTTATCTTCAGGATCTCAAAAATGAGAACACCCCAATTCGACACATATATTTTAGTCATCACCTTCTAACTCTCTGCCCAATAAAATTGTACCACTCCGTTGTATACTTTCTCTTCAATATTCTTCCCAAGTTCTTCAGTCTGTGGCCTCCTCATCTCACTGCTTTCAGTTCATCTCCTTTTTTAAATCCTCACTGTCATGGCTTTAGCATAGGACATTATCATTTTACTGCAGAAATCTCCATATGTGTATCTTTCCACCTGATTCCTAACCTCTTGCATCCCACCATTGATCCCCAAGCTGATTTTCTAAGCTTGTTAACCTTTCTCCTTGGTCCCTCTCCTAGCTTCCTAACCATACTCATATCTTCATTCTTGCTCTGTTAGCCTTTGAAGCCATCAAGGTCAGCCCAAATGTCTTAGAAAAGGTTGAATATGTCCAGGTACTGACCTCTGCAGCTTCTCATGCCACTCACTTGCCCACAGGTGAGACGCTATGCCTTACTCCTTGCTTGTTTTCTAGCTAATCATCTTAGTTTCCTCATAATTTTTAGAAGAGTGTATCCCAATTGAAGTTTACCTAGCAATATCCTATCCAAATACTTCATGAATTCCAAATTCATGAAATATTCCAAATCTTTCCCAAAGAAACCAGCTCAAACATCACAGGGAAACAGTTCCATCCTCCTCCTCCTTGCTCTCGCCGTACGGGATGCAGGCCTCTAGAATCTGTTATGTTGTTTACAATGATCTGTGCCTTGTTACTAGACTTGACTCCTCTTCAAGTGATGGCCCATTATTTCACTGATATACTCTTATGTATTTAGAATAAAGCCAGAGATTAATTATTTGATAAATATCAAAAAGTAAAAAGAAGGTAGAAACAGGAAAATTTTGACAGAGGCACACAGATGAGACCATGCCTGATGAGTAGGTTGTGTGTCTGTAAGCCAAGGCCACCAAGGATTTCTGGTGATCACTAGAAGCTAGAAAGAGACAAGGGAGGTTCTGCTCTTCTGCTTCAGAGAGAGTATAACCTTTTGAACACCTTAATTCAGATGTTTCAGCCACCTGAATTTTGAGATAACACATTTTCATTGTGTTAAACCACACAGTTTTGTAGTATTTTGTTACGTCTGCTCAGAATGCTAACAAAGTAACAATAGGCTGGAAATGAACAAAAACTACCTTTTTAGAAGGAGTTGTTGATCTTTGGTTTAGACAATTCAGGCTAATCTCATAATCCTCATATGGTTTCCTGGTGATCAAAGACAAGGGTCAGTTGTTCATTTGACATCTTAGATGTAGCAAGACTCCTTTTTACATTATATTGTTGTTCCTTGTAAAAATTTGGAACTTGAGTTTGTAATACTTTACTATTTGCGTATTCACACATTTGCTTTTTATTTCAGACTTGTGCACATCCCAAGAAAAACTTCCAATGCTAGCATTTTATTTTTGTTATTGTTGTTGTTTTCTTGGTGTGGTTGGTGAGATTTTAGATATTGCCTTTTGTGGTGCCTCCCCCACACCACCAAAAAAAGAAAAAAAAAAGATAAAAGAGAGAATGAGAGAAACATTTAGACTTTCATCTTGGTATTGATGTCTTGTGTTAGAAAACTATGTGGGAAGTTGACATTTGCCTTATATGGTATTTAACAACATCTCCGGTCTCCTTTCTCAATATATCAGAAGTAGTTTCCATGGTTTGAAATCCAATGTGACTATAAACAATGTCAAATGTTGTGACAGGAAAGAGTATAGAGAATCAAAACCTGTCCCACTGAGAACCACTGCTCTAGCCTGGTATTTTCTGTTGTGTCTCACAAAAATAAACATAGAATGTTATCACAAATCCCTAAAAAACAAATACCTCTTTCAGAGTAACCCAAAAGTCTTTATGGCACTAGTTCACTTTTCACGTATTTCTCTATATGTAGCTGAAAAAACTCTCTTTCTTTAGTTCATGACAAAGAAAGTCTCTAGTATCTCACTAGTTATTTTGCCTTCACAAAAGAGCACTTTTTAATTTGGGGACATGTCATGCAGATAAAAGCTTTGTTCCCCAGCTTCATGTCCACAATAAGAATAGTTAATTGTCAATGAAATATGAGCTGGAGTCTATGTGAAGTTTTTATGAAGTACCACCAAAGAAAGTGCTTACCTTTATGCAGTCTTTTATTTTTGATTCTTGTTACCTGGCACTTGAATGTAATTGTTGGAAATCTGGCCACCATATGGAGAAAAACACACTAGTAGTCTGGGTCTCCAAATCAGAGTTGCTACTGCACAAGTTCAGAACTATTTCCTCTAGGACTTTAATTCAGGAGAGAAAAATAAATTTTTATTCTATCGATAGTACTCTTGCTTTAGTATATCTCATACATGAAACAGTTGATTTTCATTTAATAATATCTCATTCTAATTTGGTGAAGTTCTTTCAAACTTTGTTTAATGATAATTTGAACTATTTCAATATTGGCTTATTCAAAACTCTCTTCAAAGTTCAAAAATTATCAATGTTGTAATATAAATACTAATATATACTTTGTACAAGTATGATTGAACTAAGGATAATGAAAATACAACAACTAACACTGCTTACATGATAGCTGTTGTTATAATCATGAGAATAATGATAACAACTATAAATATTATTAGATCTGTTGTCTTCATTAGCATTAATGATCATCCGATGATTCTGACTTTTATCAAAGGCTCTTTTTAGAAGATAAGAACAAATGTCTGATTGAAATATATATTATACACAACTATTTTCATTCATGCAACATTGTGTCTTTAAATACGAAGTTAACCATTAAAATGTTTCTTCTGACACAAAGATAGTATATCTTAGGTTTTAAATTCAAATGTGATAGTTTTGTTTATCTAAAATTTGATTGGCCACCAGTCAGTCTCAGCTGCCTAACCAGGATTTCTCTTACCTTTGTCCTTAAGCTTTGTTACTGCCATTGGTGGTACTTTGGCAATTGCATTGTCTTAATGCCATTCCCAGAAATTCTGGTTTACATTTGATGAGGCTCAGCCTTAGTATTGGAAGTAATGTCCCTATGTTGATTAAAATCTACAGTAAAGTTTGATAACCACTATTCTGAGCAGTAGAAGGGGCACATACTTTCCCTCCTGTTTCTTATGGTGTAGGAGACCAAGAAGCCAGCCTGGGGGAGGGGTGAGAAAATGCACCTGGCCCAGTTGCCAGGGTGGTAACCAAAGGGATTCGGAGAATTCCTCCTTTACTCATCACATTCTTTATTGCTAATATTCTCACTCAGTCATCCATTGGCTATACTGAAATGGATGGTATACTCTTTAATTTTGAAACTATACATAAACCTTCAGTCTTAAATTTGGAAGGTATTAGCTTAGTTACTTGGCATCACAATGGATTACTTCATCTCAGCTGCCTAAGCAGGATTTCTCTTACCTTTGTCCTCACGCTTTGTTACTGCCATCATTTCGCACTGAACTGAAGTTAGGTACAGAAACAAAAAAAGACATTCCATTTTTATACAGTTTAGAAACTACCTTTAAAAATAAATAATGTATATAAATAAATAAAACTGCATAAAGTATAAAATAAGCAGATAATACTCAATTTTTAAAGTATTTTTACTATACATTTCTTAATATCAAACCATTGGCCCATATTTTCTGAAACTTGGCTTAAAGAAAACAGTACATTTTTTGCTTGATATTGGTTTTTAAATACAAAGAAACCCTATTATCATATATAGCTAATTGTTGATGCCCAACAGCTTTTGAAGTGTTTCAGTTTTAATAATTACTGATATTATTGTAGGCTTTACAAATTGAATACAAGCATTTTTCCTTGAAAAACCTCTGTCTAGTCACATGTTTATAACATGGATATATTGATATTCATGTCAACAACATCAAAGTCAAGAAAATACAATAATTTTTTTTTTTTTTTGAGACAGGGTCTCGCTTTATAGTTCAGGCTGGCCCTAAGCTCACTATGTAGCCCAGGCAAGCCTTGAACTCAGCAATCCTGTCTCTGCCTCCCGAGTGCTGGGATTACAGGCCTGAGCCACCATGCCCGGCAAAATACAATAATTTTAACACCAGAATCCCTTCTGTCTCTTCTCAGTCCCTACTCATTCCTTCTACAGATGAACCTCCTGAGGTTATGGTAGATAATACTCTATTTTCCTTATATTTTAACCATGGACACACAGACACTAAAATTAGTTTATCTGACTTATTAAATTTATATTTATGATTTATTTAAATGTCTACAAATTTTATATACATTAAACTACAAAATGTGTTCTTTTCAGGCATTTCTATTAATGTAAATTACATTTATTCAATTAACTGATTTCTCATACTTGACTTCATTTGATATTGATCATCCATATTATTCCATTTTGGTAACATAACAGTATATTTATTAATTTTGTAATATGTGGATTGGTTTTGTTTAGGAATATTGTAAAAATGATTGCTGTAAGGATTCTTATAAAAGACATTAGTGTACCCAACTGAATTTTATGTGACAGTTGAAAGGATGGACAGGCAAAGTAACATGGAATGACTAATAGGTGGTTGATGACAAAATTATTGCTTTCTTTAAATGATAATATAAAGGAGACTTGAAATTGCTCTACCACTTACATAAGGAGTTACAACTACTCACCTAGTTTCTTAACCTGAATTAATTCTCAGACCCTAAATCCACTGACTGGAGAAAAGCTCAGACCTCATGAGACAAGACCCAATAACAACATGCCAAGTATAAATAGAAATAATTTTATGGGCCTTTCTCAAAAGGTCACATATATGTTTATCATCTGCTGGACAAAAGAGGCATTTTCAAACATTTTGAAAATTCTGGAAAGCAAGTTGAAGTTGGCACTGATACCCAGATGCCAAAACATTGCCAGATCTTCTAAGCAGAGTAGAGGTCTATGCTGACAGCAGGAGTGAGTAGTGTTTCTACTTACACCCAGTTCAGAGTGATCCTCATGGGTTCACAGACTATTGCCAGGGGTCCTGAGCACGTCATTGTCCATTACACCAGAAGGTGGCTGTGAGTCTTTGGACTGTGAAAGTCTAAACATTAAAAGTAAGGAATTCAAAGTGGAAACAACTAAAGTTCCTAACAGACCCTCCCTCCTCTAAAATGATGGAGAAAAACACTAGGTATGCTATATCAAATGACAGGGATTAGCCTTGAAAGATCTAAAATACATGAGGACCATGGCCTCCATCATACAGCCATTTAATTTACCAGTCTGATCTCTAAACAAAAGAGTTAGATCCAAGACAAAAAATTAGCTACTTCATACTTGACCAATTAGTAGCATATTTATAACTTTGGTGCCATTTATAATTTCTTTTTTTTTTTTTTTTTTTTTTTGAGACAGGGTCTCGCTTTGTAGTTCAGGCTGGCCTTGAGCTCACTATGTGGCCCAGGCAAGCCTCGAACTCAGAAATCTTCCTGCCTCTGCTTCCCTAGTGCTGGGATTACAGGCGTGAGCCACCATGCCTAGCAGTGTGGTATGTGGTATTGATTGTTGGTGGGCATGAGTCACCACGCCCAGCATTGTATGTGGTTACCGGGATTGAATTCAGGACCTTGCGCTTGTGAGGCAGGCACTGGAACCACTGAGCTAAATCTCCAGTCCCCATTTATAATTTCTTAGCCAGAAAATATTAATATAGTTTTAATTATACATCCAGTGATCTGGCATGTCCATTTTTTTTATGTCTGTGTGGAAAGTAAGCCATAAATAGTTCAGATTCATGTGGGATGGATAAAACACACATTAATTATTTTGCATCAGGTTTGTATTAATTTCTTCAATCCCTGTAATAATTTACTCCAAAAAGATCTAAACCACTTGGATATTTCATGTAAAATTTGACCCACAATATTAATGATATCAATTAATTAGATCGAATGAGAAATAAAAGTAGATTGAAGCCTAATATAAAACACAAGTAAATAGCATTACACTGAAGTCTGAGATACAACACCAAAGCTTTCACCTCCCGTTTTGGAGCTATGACACAGTAGATTGCTTCTATTCAAAGTGCTTGTGATGAGAAAGTTGATATCTAAGGTTTATAGCAAGGACTGGTAAGAAAATTTTAAACATGCACTCGTAAGTTTCTGTAGAAAACCCCATGACATCTGTTCCAGAAAAACACACTTCATTTGAAAAATAGCTCCTGTTGTAATATTAGGCCTTGATAGGGATGGAGAACCTGACCTAAGGCCATTAAACAATGGTGTATTTTGGGTACAGTTATGTCAGACAGATCAAGTGATAGATCAGGTGAAAACAGGGGCAATCCATCATAAGGTGGAAGTTAGTCATACACGATGGATCAGACAAAAGCAAGTCAAATGTTTATATAAGCTTTGTGAGCAGGAAATCTAGATCTTTTTGCCACATGACACTAGTGCAGCAGAACATCCTCTTTGGCTTATATCTATACCTACTAATAGAAGAGAGGATCAATATAGTAAGCAGAATAATGGACCCCCAAATATCTATGTCTTAATCCCCAGGAACCTTGAGTGCATTACATCTTGTGATATAGTAGGTTACATATTATCATTACCTTCCCTAAATTATTCATGTCATACAGAGCCTCAGAATGTGATGTTACTTGAAAATCAAATCCTTCCATATATAATTAAAAGGTAAACATTAAGACAAGATAATACTTATGGCTTAGTATGGATCCTCAGATGTTCAAGAACATCTTTATAATACAAAAAAAAAAGGATACACAGTAAAACAGAAAGACATACAAAGATGAAGTCAAAGATTGGAGTAACATGTCTATAAGGCAAAAAATATCAAAGAATGCCAGAAAGGGCCAGCAATTAGAAGAGGAACGTATGATGACTTTTTTTCCTCAAAACTTCCAGAAGTAATTAACCCTACTGATACCCTGATTTCACATTTTGACCTCTCACATTATATGGATATACATTTCTATTGCTTCTGGCCACCCAGTTTGTGATCATGGGTTGTGACAACCCTAACAAAGCAACGCAAATGGGAAAATAAAGGCCATAGAAGGAACTGAGATTTTTACTTGAATGATCCTGAAATAGAGAGATTATTGTGCTTTATCAGAGTGGGTTAAATGCCATCGTGAACCGGCTTAACAAAACATGAAGTGTACATTATTAATTTCCTGTCTCTTCAAGGGAAAACAAGTTGACAATGTAGTTTAAATGTCACATTTCACTCCTTGTCAACATGAGCCATAAACAGGTCTCCTGAAACTACAATTAATCTTCAAATAAACACAAGGTCAAAATTATACTTAAAGTGATGTAACTGTTTCACTTACAACCAAGAATGTGCTAATGCCTTTAAAGACAAGAATTTCAGTGTTTCTCAAAAGTCTAAGCCAAAGTTTTCTCTGAGACTCAAAGCAAACACTTAGCTGTGAACCTCTGTAAAATTTAAAAGGCAATTTATAAATTACTGAGATGAAATCATTTAGTGTAACTATTATCATTCCAAGAGGGAAAAACAGGGGTATAGGAAAGAACTGGACTACAACAGTATCAAAGACTAGCAAGAAAAACATTAAATCCTGTAATTCATGTCCAGTATCCAGGACACATGTTGGGGTAAAATGTGACCCCCAAATGGTACATTGGTACCCTTTTGGCTAAGGTAGCCTACTTGGTCTCCTTCTTGGGTGGGCTGGGCTTGCTCATTGCCTTGACAGATCTTTCATGTTTCTTGCATCTCAGTGAGACTCCCTTGGGTCCCCACTGTTCCTTTGAAGTGATTCTCAGGCCTTCTCAAATCTGCCTCAGTGACAAATTGCTTGGTACCCAGGTTTTCTTTATAATCTAGATGGAAACCTTCCTGATGTCACGACTATTGCTGTTTTGCACACCTAAGACACCAACATTAAGCAAATAATGCTGGACCTGTTGCTTGCACAGGGAATACCTGGGCTTCTATTTAGCATGGCCATAGTGGTCTGTGTGTTCCTAGATGTCCCAACATAGTGAAATGAATACTGGGGAGCCAATTCCTCTATATTTCTCTTCTTGAGAAGAGGATTTAGGGATTATTTCCTCAAAGAAAGATTTATACTTTGCAATTTTCAGTCTTCAGTGTTCCTAACTGAATTCTTGAGGCTAGCCTTTATTTTCTTAATTACCTGGAGGATTCTTGCCTCCCCAAGGTATGACCAGAATTGCACACCAACCTCTAATTACAGAATTCTAAGGGCTTCTCTAGCATTGTTATCCAAACCTTTCCTACTTCTTCCCACAAATGAGTTCCAAAGACTTCTGAACCACACTCTCAGATATACTCACAACAAGAACCCCATTGTATTACCAATTTTCTGGATTAGTCAGCTTGTCATCTCTTGCCACAATACTTGACACCCTAAACTTAAAGACAGAGAGCTGGTAGTTTACTTCATGTTTTCAGATCGTTCTGTCTATGGTTGTCTAGCTCAAAGGGAAAAACATCATGACAGAAAGGCATTATAAAGCAAAATTACTCATTTCGTGGCAGAAAAACTAGAAGATGAGGACAAGACCAGGCTGAAAAGGGCCAAGAACTAGACAGAATATTTACATGGTACTGTGCTCCACCTAGATGCATCTAAATTATGCTTTAAGAATTCCCTTGGCAGCCCTGAAGTGATAAACATGATAATCCAGTTTAACTGTCACAACTATATGCACACAAACACACAAAAAATGTTAGAACTAATAAATAAATTTAGTTAAGTTATAGAATACAAACAGCACAAAAACATAAGTTTCATTCATGGTGATCAATTCTAAAATAAAATTATGCAAATATTTCCACTTACCAATATATTGCAGTGTGTATATAGTTAATACTACCACACACAGAGATGGTCAAAATGAGTACATTTATGTTATAGTTTGCCACAATAAATATCTATACATGGGTGCATATGAAAAGGACAGCAGAAGAGTGAGTAAACTAAAGACATAGCAGCCTCATGAGGAATAGCCTGACTATCCTGACTTTGGTGGTAGAGGAATTGGACCATGGGCAAAAGAATAGAGATTGTTCTAGAAATCGGAGCAGGAAAAATAAATGAGCTGTGTAGAGTTTTGAGAAGGAAGCCAGTTCTCTCAATAACTTGATTTCATTCTAGTGATCTTTGATAATTTCCCATGAAAATTAAATTTACACATCACTTTTATATCTTTCCTTCTGTTAGTCCTGTTGGTTGGTTGGACAGGTTCTTTTGCTCAAGTTTTAGTTATTCTTCAAATAAAATTTAAGGCCATCATTTTCAAAAAAATCCTTTCCTTGGAAGTCTATCCTTACTAAACATTCTTTTCTTAATATTTCTATACTACTAATAGTCTATATCACATTCTCTGACATCATATGTTTATTTTTTATTGTGTACTCTTGATTAGTATGTTCTTCAGGTGTGTACCAAATTCAATCAATCCAAGCCCAACTGGAAACAATGGGAAAAGGAAAAGAGTATAATTTAAAAATGCTTAATTTTACAAAGAATATGCATAAAGATGTGAGTATAAGTGAGTTCTGGAGGACTGCATAATAACATGGGGATTTGATCAGCAACTTATCATGTTCCTCTTTCAGGGAACTGACTTAATTACTTCTCTCTCTTTGTTGAGATAAAGTTAAAGGAGAAAAGGTTTATTTAGCTTACAGTTTTTAGAGATTTCAGGTCATACTTGGCTGATTCCAAGACAGAGTGTTACATGTAAGAAAGGCATCTCAGAGGAGAATGACAGTTTATGGCAATCACAAGGAATCAAAGGCAACAAAGCATCTCTTAACAGTGTCTTATTTCCCCTTTTATCTTATCCAGACAACTGGGATTAGGGTAGTGCCAGACTAATAAGTGTACTGGTTTAATAATCACTTATTCTTAATCTCAGCATCACATACTCTAGATTCAGCCACCTCTGAAAAAGTTACATAAGATGGTGTGAGGATGAGAACGGACATTTAGATAGAAACTATATTTACCCCTGATGTTCCAAAGGCTCATGTCCATTTTTAAGGCTTGTTGAAGTCCTAACAGTTTTAGCACTGCTGAAAGGTCCAAGTTTAAAGACTCCTCTGAGATTTTTAAAGTGTCTTAGCTCTGAGCCCCTGTACAAATGAAAAGAAAGTTAAACACTTCCAAGATTCAATGACACATGATAGACATTTCTATTCTAAAGGTTACAAATGGCGAGAGCAAGAAATGATAACAAAATAAGATGAAATTCAGTACTATAGATGTTAAATTAAGTAAGGTAGATATTAAATCCACTTCCAGCATCCTTGGAAAGCTGTGAAACCCAAATGGTTCTAGTGGCTCTGCCCTTGTGGCACTTCTAGTGGTTATAACTCCTATGGCTTCTCTCTTGAGCCAGCTCTGCTCCCTCCTTGCAGATTTCCTCAGACAATTCACATTCCTGGCTGTTCTAAATTTTTGGGGTCTCCACTGCACCTTTGGCACCACATCCACAGCTTTACACACTGCCCTCACAGGCACACTGACTAGCTTCCCAGGCTTTCTTCTGAAATTTAGCTGGAAGCCTTTCTGATCTCATAACTCTTGCATTTTGCACATTCCTACAACCAGCACCATACAAATGATGCCAAAGTCTTCCGACAGCTGGAGCAGTAGCCAGGTGGCCTTCTTTCTTGGCTGCAGAGGTCCAGTGACAATGAACCAAGTCTTGAGGAAAAACTTTCTTAGCCAACTGCCATTCTAAAGTATGGTGCTGTGGGGCTTTCTTTTCAAAGTAAGTTCTTTCACTTTTGTAATTTTAAAGATACAAAGGATGAAGTCTTGCTGCTCCTTGTGATACCTCAGGATATCTATTCTATTCTTTTGTTCTTTCTCAACAATCAAGATCTCCTGTGCTTTATCTTTTAAGGCAATGACTTAATTGGAACTTCCTCTTGGAGTGAGCAAACTCAAAATGTTTTAAATCACTCTGCTGAGCTCTTTTCTCTTGATTCTGAACACAAACCTGGCTAAAAGTTTCCAACAGTAACAATGATACCATTTCAACCTGAGACTACCTTAAAATGTCTCTGACAGGGCCGGAGGGTTAGCTCAGTGGTTCCGGTGCCTGCCTCGCAAGCGTAAGGACCTGAGTTCGATCCCCGGTAACCACATATAATGCTGGGCGTGGTGGCTCACTCCTGTAATCCCAGCACTCGGGAGGCAGAGACAGGAGGATTGCTGAGTTCGTGGCGGCTTGCCTGGGCACCATAGTGAGCTCAGGGCCAGTCTGAACTACAAAGCGAGACCCTGTCTCCAAAAAGCAAAAAAAAAAAAAAAAAAAAAAAAAAAAAAAAAAAAAAAAATGTCTCTGACAGATTATATACTACGCTTAATCTCAGTCTCAAAGTTTTGGACACAATCCAAGTACAGATAAACTTTGTGCAAAGGCCTAACACCCATCACTTGGAGTTCAGCAGCAGTCTTCTTTCCAACAGAGGCCTCTTGAGCCTATTCTTTCTGAAAGTCTGAGCTCTGACATCAATTTCAGCCTAAGGTATTCCAGGTATTCTTTTTCAGCTGGCATTTCTGAATCTTTCCTAACATTTTCTCTTCCCAAAACCAGTTCCAAAGGTCCTAGACCCACATGCCTAGGTAAGGTCACAGCAACAACCTCACTCTTGATATCAAATTCTGTCCTAGTTACTTTACTTTCATTGCTGAGACAAAATGCTTAACTCCCAAAGTTAAAGGGGAAAGGATTTATTTATCTTACAGTTCAAGTTAGTTACAGGCTTGCTTAATGCTAAGTAAACATATGCAGATGTGTGTATATGGACTAAAGCACTCAATCCTAATCTTAAATGCATGTGAACACTTTGAAACTAATAAAGTCTATAGAGACAGAACAGCCCAGTTGTTCAGGGAATTTCCAGCCCAGGTTAGCTCCGTGCACTACTTCTTTGATGAAGATCTTTTTCTTCCAGGAAAATTAAATATTAATTCAATTTTAATACTCTGTATAGTTATTTTAAATAGTTCTATGAAATATCAAAAGTTAACAGAAGTTATGAAGTTTGTCAATTGTTAAATATAGAAAATTCATTGATTTAATTTCTACTTCAAAGCACAAATTTTTGATGTTCTAATGAGTATCTGTTAAGTCTTTTTATCAAGCCCAATTAACTTTACATTTTCCTCTAGGTTTCTCCAAGCCTTCTTAATCTGCATAGTCAAAGCTGGTAAATAATTATTTTTAAAAACATCTAACATGTCAAGTAAACAGATACTTAAGGACCTAAAATGAATCTTAATTGTACTATTTTAGGTATAAATAGTCACTATCAATTTCTTTCAGTCAGTCCATTACCCCTGTGAATTAATTATGTACAATGCACAATATTAGGCACTGTGGGGGTGTGTAGTTATAGAATATTAAGATGTCTGAACTGGAGGTCTGGATAGACATAGGGGAAAGGAGGTATCTACACACTGGTATTAAGGAAAATACAGATTGCTCAAAGTAAAAAAGCAAATGTTTGAGCTGATTCCTATACAGTAAGTTTCCTGTTTTTGCTTGTCTAAGATAAGAAAAGACAGCATTTCAGGAAACAAATATGATAATTAAAAATCTGATAGTAGAATGTATGGGAGCATTTCAACAGCAAGTGTTTTGCATGCGTAAATATTTGGTTTTATCCATTAGAATGATACTAAGAAGAAAATTTCTAAGGCTAGTTTCTTCCTACTGCATCTGAAAATCTTGATTTTTAGCAAAAGATAATTACATTTAGTTGTTTCTTGAAAGCAGATTAGAAATGTAATCAATAAAGATAGTATAAGAATAAAAAGATGTACAAATTACAAAACCTTTGATCTCCTACACTCATTAAAATTCTATTAACCTTTCAAACTTACTTCCCTATCCCAGAACTGCCCCCCTCCTCTCTCTCTCTCTCTCTCTCTCTCTCTCTCTCTTTCTCTCTCTCTCTGTCATTTTTTCTTTTGCAAAACTGGGTATCAAACTCAGGACCTTGTACTTTGTGAGGCAGGTGTGATTGTGCTGAGCTACATCCTTGGCCCAATTCTCTCCTTACTTTGTATCTCTGTTCTGTTTGTTTCTGGGACAAATAACCAAATGACATATTAATTGTATAATTTAATATATAATTAATATTAGTTTCATTTGAACTATTGAATAATCCTTTATCAAAATCATGTAATAGATTACATTTTCTTTTCAGTGCCCAGTTAGCATAAAATGAATTTCTTTTCTTTTTTGAGACAGCTTTCATTATGTACTTCAGGCTGGCCTTGAGCTTGCTATGTAGCCTAGATTGGTCTCAAACTCAAGCTAATCCTCTTGTCGCAGTTGTCCTAGTTCTGGGGTTACAAGTATGCTCCACCATATCCAGAATATACTGATTAATAATATGACTTACATTTAGTTACATATGTAAAAAAAAGTCTATTTCTTTATTTTTCCTTTTTTTTCTAGTACTAGTATTAAACCAAGGCCTAATACATGTAATGAAAGAAAATTATCAATGCATTATATTCCAATTCTTCTCATTTATTTTTAGATTTTAAAATTTTTACTAGTATATGTTTGCAACACATAATGACTACTTTCAAACTGGGTGTTTGGTACATGAACATGGAGCATCTTGATTTGCTGTCAGGCCCTTTCTCACCCATCTGCCCCTCTTCCTCATTAGCTTGCACAGACTAGCCTCAAGCTTGTGATCTTCCTCCCTCAGCATGTCTACTAGCCGTTACTGAAAACACAAACCATTATACTCAGATAGTTTTTCTGTCATTTAGATGTACATCTGAAACACATAAAGTTATTAAGATGGGCTTATAGGTAGCAATTATCTTAATATGTTCACTTTATAATTAATGGGAACTTTTCCCTAAGTCTTTAAGAAAATGTGGACTATATGTATATTTTGAAATATATAGGTCCATATCTAATATCGTAATATAAGAATATCTTTCCTTAAATACATTCCTCACATTTATAAACTATTCTTTCACTGATAATGTAGTTAAGAATTATAATTATGTAAAGAAAGTTACAAAAACAAAGTGGTAGTGGGCTAGGGATTTAGCTCAAGTGGTACCATGCCAACCTTGGATGCACAAGGGCCTGAATTCGATCCCCAGTGCCACAAAAAAATAAAAAGTGGTAGAAACAGATGAAACTACTTGATAGAAAACTAGGTGGTTTCGTTTGTTTGTTTGTTTGTTTTTAGACAGGGTCTCACTTTGTAGTTCAGGCTGGCCCTGAGCTCACTATGGAGCCCAGGCAAGCCTCTAACTCAGCAATCCTCCTGTCTCTGCCTCCCAAGTGCTGGGATTACAGGCATGAGCCACCACGCCCAGCACTGTGGTAATGGTATTGATGGCTGGTGGGCGTGAGTCACCACGCCCAACATTATATGTGGTTACTGGGATCAAACTCAGGACCTTGTGCTTGCAAGGCAGGTGCCGGAACCACTGAGCTAAATCTCCAGCCCGAAAACTAGGTTTTTAAACTTAATTTTTTAAAACATTATAACATAAATTAGCTAATATCATTGCACTGTTACCCTATTATTTTTGTCCAGTAATTTGTTACAGACATAAGCAAATGTTTTGAGCTTTAACTAAATTGATATTCAATTCACTGAATAAGTGGTGGCCCAAAGGTACACAGTTTAATAATAAAAGCTTATATGAAATTACAGGTGATCAAATAATTTTATTGGTAAATACATTACATTATCTTTTCTCTAAATTGTAGTTATGCAGTCTTTTCAAATTAGATAGTCAAAGTCTGCATACAGTCATGTTTATTTCATAAAATGATTGAAAAATTAGCAAAAAATTGATCTTTTTATTGAGTCACAATGTAGAGAATTGTGGATGATTCCATTGGAACATGAAGTTTCAAAGAACATCACTGCGCCATCCTGGTAAAACTTAGAAAGAGGGAAAGGATTATTAAAATGTTTAGAAAGAGAGTCATAGTGAGTTATCTGTGTTTGTATTTGTACATATGTTTGTGAAGAATAGGTACCATGATTTGAGGGACATAAGAAAGACCTCTTCAGATGACTTTCTGTTATGTCTTTATAATTTATTAGTAATTGTGTTTCTGATTTAAATATATTGGAAATATAAGAAATTAAAGAAAAAATGATGGTAAAAAAAGAAGCAAAGCTTGCCGGGCGTGGTGGCTCACGCCTGTCATCCCAGCACTTGGGAGGCAGAGGCAAGCGGATTGCTGAGTTCGAGGCTTGCCTGGGCTACATAGTGAGCTCAGGGCCAGCCTGAACTACAAAGTGAGACCCTGTCTCAAAAAAATAAATAAATAAATAAATAAAATAAAATAAAAATAAAAAAAGAAGCAAAGCTTATGTATATAGGGCCTAGGCAATTGTAATGTAAGCAAGAGAATGGGGAAGAATAAGAATTAAGTTGTATCATGTCCTGGTACAAATTCTCATTGTTGAATGTGGTCATGATGTGTATATAAAGTGTACCAAAAAAGCAATTTTAAAAATTCAGAAAAATAAATGCTTAGAATAGCAAATCACTGAATATGTTAATCTACATGTCAGTAACATTCTTCTGGAAATTATTTGAAAAATATATAGAATAAATATATCTCTGGTATGCTTTCCAGTTGAAGGCATCTCTCGTCACTTTTTTCAGTTTTTTTTCTGGTTTTATAAAAAAAGGGAACAGATTTAGGTCATATA
>PVIC010004429.1:0-12523 GCA_004025085.1 Thryonomys swinderianus
GGCTTGCCTGGACTACATAGTGAGCTCAGAGCCAGCCTGAACTACAAAGCGAGACCCTGTCTCAAAAAAGATGAGGTGGATTAGTATATCTGGAGTTGTTTGTGCATCTTCCAGTCTGTTCCACTGATCCTCAGGTCTGTTTCTTTGCCAGCACCATGTTGTTTTTATCACAGTGGCTTTGTAGTGTAGTTTCAAATTGAGGGTTTTGATACCTCTTGCCCTCTCCTTATTGCCTGAAATTGGTTTTGCTTTTCTAGGTCACTTCTGGTTCCACATGAATTTTTGGATTATTTTCTCAAGGTTGAAATATGTTGTTGGGATTTTAATTGGGGTTGCATTGAGTGTATATAGCAGTTTTGGCAGTTTGGCCATTTTGATGATATTGGTTCTTTCTACCCAGGAACAAGGAATACCTTTCCATTTTCCGGTGTCCCCTTCTGTCTTCCTTTTTAGGGTGTTGTACTTTTCAGAGGAGAAGTTTTCACCTCCTTTGTAAAACTGATCCCTAGATATTTTTTGGATGCTATTACAAAAAGAATTGATTCCCTGATTTCTCTTTCAGTGAGTCCATTGTTGGTGTATTCAAAGGCTATTGATTTTTGAGTATTGACCTTGTGTTCAACTATGCTACTAAATCTGGCAATTAAGTCTAGCATTCTTTTGCCTGAGTTTCTAAGATCTTCTATATAGAGTATCATGTCATCAGCACAAAATGACAGTTTAACTTGGAGCTCTTAATTACCTCTCAAAAGCCTGACCTCCAAGTACCATTAACGCATGACTTTGTGGATGAAGTTTCTAACACATGAATTCTGGTGACACTCCCAAACCACAGCAGGGATGAGACACACTCATTTCTTCTTTCTAAAAATGCACTGTTGGGAATTCAATCCAGGGGTCCCCACATGAGGCACTCTGCCACTATTTTTTTTTTTTTTTGAGTGCTGGGAATTAAACCTAAGTCCTTTACACTGAGGTACATCCCCAGGCCTTTTATATTTTTTATTTTGAGATAGGGCCTTACTCATTACTAAATTGTCCCAGCTAGCATCAAATTTGCAGTCTTCTTGCCTCAATCTTCCAGAGTGCTGGGATTGTAGGGGTGTACTACCATACCTGGCTCCACATTCATTTCTTAACTGGGTCCTCAGAGCACTACATACTTTCCACCCCAGTTCTCCTCATAATATATAATATTTTAATGTAATATACAATGTATATATTATATACAAAATGACCACATATACAAAATAGATGTCATATTCCTGGAGCCCCAGTACCTCTAGTTAAATTATGGCATCAATTGTGTAGGGGGTTTAAATGGTAAACTTGTGGTTCCTAGAGACCTGCTGGCTATTTCCCACAATGTTGTAATTGCCTTACCTTCACAACTCATTTCTTTGACCTAGGCAGACCTTGGGTCATTTTGCCGTGCTTTGGAAAGGTGGGTTTTCAAGTTCATGAGAGACATTTATCATTTTATTTTTGTCTTCTACAGACAAAAAGTAGAATTCACTAAAGCCTTGGAAGCTTTTCTTTATATTATTTGTACCAGTGCAGTCCAACACAGATATAACGCAAACTGCGTATTTAATTTTAAATTTCTAGTAGTCATTTAAAAATAAATTTTATTTTGTTAAAATGTAATTTTGCCAATATTCCCAAAATATTAGAATATCAACCTATCATGACTATGAAACTTACTGAGACATTTTACACTTTGGGGGCTGAGTCAGAAACCCAGGGCATGTTTTACACACATAGCACCACTGTTTGTTCAATGCAGATCAACTAGACTATTAAACATTAGTTGTCACACGTGGGTAATAGCTATGGGATTGAGTACCACAGCCCATTAAATAGATTAATAGTGTAATTAAAATTTCCAGAATATTTAACTAATTATAGAAATAAATTTTTTCGGAGTCTTTTAAACTCAGTAGTATATGTTTTAAACTCACTAACGTATAGAAGTAATTGGCACACAAATTTACAGTTGAGTTAAATTGGTGATTAAAACAAGTATTTTAAAAAGGCTTATGGGCTGGAGATTTAGCCCAGTGGTTCCAGCGCCTCCCTAGCAAACCCAAGGTCCCTGATTCGATCCCTGGTAACCACATACAACAATACTGGGTGTGGTGACTCACGCCCACCAGCAATCAGTACCACATACCATAATGTCAGACATAGTGGCTCATGCCTATAATCCTAGCACTTGGGAAGCAGAGACAAGAAGACTGCTGAGTTTGGGACTTGCCTGTCTACATAGTGAGCTCAGGGCCAGCCTGAATTACAAAGTGAGACCCTGTCTCATTAAAAAAAAAAAAAAAAACATGTGCAAGGAGAAATTCTACTAATTTCTGAATGTCTTACTAATGCAGGTAGAATTAAACTGCTTTGCTTTTCATGTATCTATAAATGTAGACTTTTTTCTCAAAAATTATCTTATTCTGAACTAGTAGAATAATTATATAATGCTATAGAATCTCCAATTTATATTTCATATTGAGCAATGCTGCTAAAAATTTTTGTTTGGAAAGGACAATGTTAATTTGGATGACTTTGATTATCTGTGACATAAGAGTTTCCATTTAAAAAAAGAGGATAAGTTTTTTATCTTTTTTCCCTCAATGTTTAATACATTGTCTTATACATAGTCCGTTAACATGTCATCAGCTCATTGAGTAAATGAATGAATGACAGAATAAATAAATATACAGCATTAGATCCTCACCATTACCTAGGTCCAGAGATTAGATTAATAGGGACAAGCTGTCCCTATTATTGTCTGCTGAAACATTACCCTTTAAAATGTTAGAAACCGATAATGTGTTTATGCTGCTTAGCTCACTCCTATGTACTCACACTGACCTTTGATAGCTTCTTTTTATAGGTAGGTACATCATGAAATTTAACATCTATCCTAAATTGTATCCTTAGACTACTTACTAAGTGTAAGAGAGTGTTTTACTGTGTTATTCACACAGTCTCTCAACTGGTTAGTAATATGTCTGTTTCTGGCTAGTTTTTTTTTTTAATCTGCAAATAAAACCAGGGGCTCATATTGTAGGGAAATTCTTCATATCTTCAAATACTTAAAATTTCCTAGAGCATGTAGGGTTTTTTTTTATCAGATTCATCACATTGTTTTATTTTTATGATATTAAATGTTGGAGTTTTTGTTGGTTGCAGAATTTCCTACAATATCTCCATCTCAAAGATTTATGGCACATTGTTTGAAATTAAGGAGATCAAGGAAAACCACAAAGAACCTTGAGTGAAGGGTGGGAATGTAACTGATGGATGTGCCAAGACTCTTAAAATAAGGCAAAATTCCATTTTATAAGTTGGTGCTTTGGTGACTAATAGTTAAGCTCCTCCCCTGCTTTTTGGCTCAGTAAGTTAGAGGAGAAAAAATGTCAATTTACATATTGATTGGGAGAGAAGAGCATAGAGAAAAGAGTCAGTAATCCCTATATTCAAACTGATAAAGCCACATGTTTTTGCATAACCCAGTCCTAGAGATTCTCAGGGTCATCTTTGATTGGAAGTAATGGTGTCTCAGCACAGTGATGAGCACAATTAAGTATTCAACAAGGCACCCACCCCAGACATTTGTCTTAGGCTAATTCCACTTCCTCTTAATCTGTATATTTCTAGTTAATTAGATATTTAGAGTTCAGTATTATAAAACTATGGACTACTGCAGTGAAAATTATTTAATTTGGAGCCTTTAGTCATTTTATTTGTGACACAGAATGTATGTTTTCACAGAATCCCTGGTAAAACTAAACTAAAAAAGAAAAATCAATCCTCATGTGTACTTAATAATACTAAATTATTCTGGACTTTATAAATGTTGATATGTCAGTCAGCTTTCTGTGGCTGTGACTAAGAAATAACTTAAAAGAATGAAAAGGTTTATTTTTGCTCACAGTTTCAGCCCATCGTCACTTGGGTTTGTGTTTTGGGTCTGTCGAGAAGCAGAACATCACAGTGGGGAACACGAGGTAGAGTGCAGGCAAAGCCTTTCACCTCGGAGTGGCCAGGAAACAGAGCGAGGGAGAGAAAAAAGAAGCAGGGCCCTGGTTTCCTCTTCCAGGAAGGAGCACAGCCGGTGCTGCGGCTTATCTTTACGTGACCCTCCAAAGCCTCATGCGGTCTGAGGTCTGTGATGCTGGGATTAAGGCTGCCCCACCTCCGGTGTGAGCGCTACCTGCCCAGAAGTCTGGTGGGCTGGATACACAGAAGGAAGGCCTGCTGCTGTCTGCTGCTTCTGCCTCCCCATCTTTGCACGGACCATTCCTCTTCTGTGAAGCCCCGTGGCTGTGCCACCCTGCCTGTGAGCCGGTTTCTAGGGACTGAAAACTCCACCAGTGGTGAGCCAAAAATCTTTCCTCCTTTAACTTTGGGTGTTGAGTATTTTGTCTCAGCAACAAGAGGAGTCATTCAGACATCCATTAGGGCCCATCTCTTGAAGGTTCCATCACCACCACCGGCTGGGAACCAAGCCTTTAGCATTTGGGCCTTTGGCGGCCATTTAGGATCCCAACCACAACATGTGCATTGGGAGAGTCCTGACTACAGTTTGGCAGAATGTGTTTCTACATCATTATGTTGTACTATCTGTTCTTTGAAACAATCCAATGATAGACAAAATACTAAGATTTGTATATTTGTCATTTAGTTGATAAATGGTTGAAGGCTCATTAATTTTTTCTTTTTTTTTTTTCGAGACAGGGTCTTGCTTTGCAGTTTAGGCTGGTCCTGAGCTCGTTTTGTAGCCCAGGCAAGCCTCGAACTCAGCAATCCTCCTGCCTCTGCCTCCCGAGTGCTGGGATCACAGGCGTGAGCCACCACACCCAGCACTGTGGTATGTGGTACTGATTGCTGGTGGGCGTGGGTCACCATGCCCAGTATTGTCGTATGTGGTTACTGGGATCGAACCAGGGACTTTGCGCTTACTAGGCAGGCAGCGGAACAACTGTGCTAAGTCTCCGGCCCGAAGACTCATTAATTTTTATGTGATTCAAAACCTTTGCTATAATTTTTGGTTTAATGTAATCTTTCAAGGCTATGGTGTTGAGTTTAAGACATAAATTTTCACACCCCTTTCCTTTTTTGCAGTGTGGAGATTAAAACCAGGCCCTTGACACTGATCCCCTTCTAACATTTTGTTTTTAATTTTTAAAAAAATTTTTTTCAGTACTGGTGATTGAACTCAGGCCCTTATGCATCTAAGGTTGGTGTGGTATGTTTTTACATTTTGAGACAAAATCTTGATAAATCACTGTGTTGCCCAGGCTGGACCCAAACTTACAATTTACCTGCCTTGACCTCTTAAGAGTCCTAGGATTACAGATGTGTGTCATCACACCTCGTTTTTCATTTTATTTCATTTTTTCCTTTTAAATTATAGGTTATCATGAATGTTTTACAAGTCTTCCCATGACCTGAACTACAACACTTCATCCCCCCGGGGGGGTGCAGCATAAACTAAGGAAGTCACATGGAGACACACAAGAGAACGGCCCACTAGTAAAAGGATGACTAGCGACCCAGCCTTTATTCCAAACTGGTACCATTCTGAAAAGCCGTTCTTGTACCTGGGCCTGTCATGGAACCACAAATCTACCGAAACAAGCCCAGTGGAGGTGCCTCATGCCGTCGCCTGGCAGGGAGCATTGCGAGCGCCCAGCAGAGGTAGAGGTGAGGACACAGACAGCTGTGATTCACCCATGGAAGACAAGGAAGATGAGTGGTACAGCTCTGGGCCACCCCTGGGTCTCAGTGCCCTTGGGGCACATGTGTCGAAAGGCAGATCACTGGGTCTGTCCTGAAGTGTCCTTGGGGAGGTGGTGGCAACACATATCAGGGGGCCAGGGGGTCTCTGGGGTGAGTCTGTCGGCCTTTTCCCTGAGAACCACAGACCGCGTGGAAGTGTGTCCTCAAGGGCAGCTTGCTAGATGAAAGAAAGTGAAGAACATGCAAGAACGGAGAGTTGAGCCAGGAATGGGAATGGCAAAATTGGAAGTTCAGAGATCAGGCATGTTCCTTTGGGCACTAGGAGGAGTGTGCTGAAGAAGAAGCCAAGCCATTGGAAGTGATGTTTAAGGTTCATACAGGGTGATGACAAGGGCCTTTGCAAAGAGGCCGGAAAGGCTGAGATCATATTTTAGCACTTTTCAGTGGAGGAGGGGCAGAAAACATAATGTAGATGGCCAGCAAAAGACACACTTGCATATGTCCAGAAAGACAGAATATGTGTAGGATGGGGGAGGGCAGAAGAACAGAGACTGCTCTGGGAAGCAAGGATCACACCAACTCCCAATTTTCCGAACAGCTCCTGGGGTTTGGGAGGAGTAGGCCGAGATAATGGCGGCAGCCTCGGGTCGGACAGGGAATCTTCTGATTTCCACTTCTACTGGCAAATTTGTTGGGTAACCTGGAGCAAATGTCCTAATAAATCAGACATTAGTTTTGTCTCTAAAGGGGAGCTAATCAAGACCAGGGAGCTTTCAACCTTGACTTCACATTAGCATTACCTGTAGCTTTCAAACTTCCCAGGCAATTAAATCAGCTTCTCTGTGTGGGATCCAGCTCCCAGGCAATCGCAAGAAGAAGCCAGAATGGAGAGTCAGGAATCTATCAGTGTTCACCAATTTGAGTGTACGTAGGAACCACATGGGGATCTTGGCAAAGGGCTGGCAAATGCCTGAGAGCTTGTATTTCTAACAGCCTCCGCAGTACCCATGATGCTGCTGTTCTGCGGTCCTCAGTTGGAGTGGCAAGGGGATAGATAGGGTCTCCTATGGGTAACTGAGGAATGCTGTTTGTTCTGCTGGAGCAAAAAGATAGAAAAGACTTCTAGTGTGTTTTGGTTGAGATGGCAGGAAGACCCAGAATGTAGCACCTGCTCTGGAAGGCATACAGCTGTCAGTTTAATCTACCATAATCAAAGCTTTATGACACAGTTTTCCAATAATACTTTCTCATCTGAAGGGTATAATCACGGCATAATCACTTAAAAATTTTTATTAGTACATGTCTGCAGTTTATAATGATTACATTCATTGTGGGGAACTGGTACATATAGATAACACATCTTAATTCTTTTTACTCACTGCTTGCCATCTCTTGGCACCTTCTCATTTGTAAAAGATCTATCTATTTCCTATAAACATTTTATTTTTTCCAGTGCCAGAGATCGAACCCAGGACCTTGTGCTTGCAAGGCAGGAGTAGCACCACTGAGCTAAATCCCAAGCACACATATAAACATTTTTGAAACACAATTTTAGCTCTGGATGATTGCTTTAAATTTAAAAATGTTTGAACACTAAATATATCTTTAAAAAAATCAAAGTAACTTTTCAAAAGAATAAAAATGCATTTTCCCCTAATTTTTATCATGTAGGAAAGTAACTGAGTCAAGATCTTCATGCTATAAACATTCTCTAAGCTTGAACGTTTTCTGGGACTGTGCATTTAAAATGAAATGCTAAAAGCAGAATAACACATAACATCTGTATTATAATGACATAAAAGTTTGCATTTATTTAATAACACATGAAGATTTATTATGAGACATCAGAATTTTGAGTTTATTGAAACTTTTTCCCACCCTTGAGATCATGTTTAAAAACACATGTTGGATGAAGACAATGAGAAGCTAGTTTTGAGGAGGAAGCGCTGAAGTAGAAAGAGCAAAGTCCAGAGAAACATAGCATAGTACTGGATTCAACTTCTGATCCTGTCCCTTCTCCCCTGAGATCCTGCAACCTGGGCTTAATGATTTCCACTTCTTTCAGGGTCGGTGCACCCATCTGTCTGTACGGGGTTGTTGACAGTGCTCATGGGGTCATTGTGAAATTCACTGTGTGTTAATGTACGATGAGAAGGTAGTTTGTAATGTCAAAGCACTCTCCAGGTGTAAGTTATTACCTGACTCTCCTCGTACAAAATCTAATTCTGACAGCTATAAAGAAAAAGAAAAAAAAAGAAAAAGAGAGAGGAGTCAATGAAATGATGCAGGACTCTTACCAAACCAACTGCCGCTCAGTCATCAAATGCAGCCTTCACTCTCCCGTGGTCCCTGCAGCTCTTACCAGGACAGCACAGAAGAACAGAGTGATGCTAAGTCAGCACTGTCACTGTTCATAGGATAGAAGCAGAATCTAGTTTTCTTCAACATAAAACCTAAAAGCTTGGAAATGTCAACTCTGTAATTCTGATAAAGTGAAGGGGAAATAGGCTACTTCTGATGTGTATAAAGATAACTTGTAGTGCTAATTTGGAAAGCTCTTAAGAATGATATGTCGGGCTGGAGGGTTAGCTCAGTGATTCCGGCGCCTGCCTCGCAAGCTCAAGGTCCTGAGTTCGATCCCTGGTACAACGTTGGGCATGGAGACTCACGCCCATCAGCAATCAATGCAACATACCACAGTGCCAGGCATGGTGGCTCACACCTGTAATCCCAGCACTTGGGAAGCAGAGACAGGAGGATTGCTGAGTTTGAGGCTTGCCTGGGCTACATAGTGAGCTCAGAGCCAGCCTGAACTACAAAGCGAGACCCCGTCTCAAAAAAAAAAGATATGTCAACCAAGGGATTCTAGTATTTTGGAATAAGACTGAGAAGTGTGCATTATTTCTGGATGTAGGTTAAACTGATTTACTTACAATATGAGTTTTTCAGCACATTTCATGATGTGAAATTTATTTATTTCTGTCTATGGAGCCTTTAGCCAGATACGCCTGAGGGAGAACAGTCACTTTTTCCCTTTTAGGGAAGTCTGAATTTCCTCCCATCAAACCCTGGAGACAGTCAGGTGTTAATTCCATGAATTGTCTTCAGTATCATGTTTCTAACACCTATCTTTCATTTTTATTTAAAAAAATTTTTTTGAGACAGGGTTTCACCTTGTAGTTCAGGCTGGCCCTGAGCTCACTATGTAACCCAGGCAAGACTTGAACTCAGCAATCCTCCTGCCTCTGCCTCTGCCTCCCAAGTGCTGGGATTACAGGCGTGAACCACCACGCCTGGCACTGTGGTACATGGTACTGATTGCTGGTGGGTGCGAGTCACCATGCCTGGTGTTGTTGTTTATGATTACAGGGGATTGAACTCAGGATCTTGTGCTTGCTAGGCAGGCGCTGGAACCACTGAGCTAAATCTCTGGCCCCATCTTTCATTTTTATACTTTCTTCAGTTGTCCTGTAGGAATTCTTTGGTTAGATTTTTCAAATACCCCCTAATGGGTTTTCTAGCTTATGTCCATATGGGATATCAAAGCTATTTAGATTAGGTCACTTCTTGCTGTTTTAGAACTAAATGTCCCCCCAAATTCCCAATTCCCATGTGTGTAGAATGTGTAGAAGTTGATTAGATCATGAGTGGACTTGTGCACTCATGAGTTCAGTAGTTGATTGTGCTGTTGGAGGGCAGGGCTGGTTTGAGGCGGGTCACGAGGCATGGCCTGGAAGGGTGTATTCTTGTCCGGGGCTCCTCCTTTATCTCTCTGTTACCTGGCCACCTGGGTCGAGCAGCTGTCCTCTGCCAAGGCCAATTCCTGACATCATTTCTGCCTTGGGCTGTGACCCTGAAGCAATATAAACCTTTTCTCCTCTAAGTTGCAGGTATGAGATATTTTGTTTCAGTGACAAGGAAAATTACTAAGACAATTCCATCTTCATAGCCTTAAAACAAGCCTGCTTGTTCTGTGCCATCAGCTGGTATTTGCTATCAGAGGTCCCTTCTTTCCTTGTTCCTGGTTAACCCCAAATCTTGCTGAACATTTGTTATTAGCACCTACTACATCATATCAGAACTTGACTTGTGTGATTATTTAACTTTTTCCATTAGGTTACAGGGTGCTCTAAGGCATGGACCTTACCTTATTTGTCCTATTATTTCCTATGATATTTACTGTTTAACAAACATGCAGGGTTTTAATGAATGCTTAATGAAAAAGGAATAGATCCTTCTGACAGGTGGTCCTTTAAAAGCCATTAACTGTTTTTCAAGTTACCTGAGGCTTAGCTGAATTCTCTTGTCTGTCATTTTGCCAAGCAGTCTTCCTTTTAACAATATTTATGATAATAATTGGTGTTTGTGGCAATTACCCCTGGGGTGTACAGAATCTTCAGATGCCTTTTTAGTCTTTCAAAGAATATCATATTAATGTGTTTATTTCTCATTAACATATTCATTATGGCATTATCATGGATTATCAATTTTCAAAGCATTAAAATACAATAAAAATCGCAATGATATCGCATTGAACATTAATCTTGCTTTGAAGATTTGTTCAACAAATAATTAGTGCACACTTATTATGTGCAAGTTAATAGAGTTATTAAGCAGGATATTCTACTCTAGTAATGTATGTATATTTGCAATTCTCTGCTCATCACATGTGCTAAGTAGTGGCTTAGATTAATTGGCATACAATGTGATATTTAATTGCTTTTTTCAAATAACATTAAGCACAATGTGAATTTTAAAATTAGTGGTTTTTATAGAGCAATTACTAAAAAATTACCTATGGGGGAAAAAAAATCCTACAAGCCTAATCTCGTTTGGGGATATTCTCTCAAAGGTGTGGTATTGCTTGCCATTTCTATTGCTAGGACAGACTACAGACTACAGGACACCACGACTTGCTCCCACGTTCAGAACACTCAGTTCATGACCGACTGGCTTTAATTCGGAGACGGTGTGGTGGGGAAAGCTGTCCAACCCATGGCATTTCAGGAGCAGGGAACAAGGGAACGCTGGAGAGCAACACGGGCCTTCCAGAGGCCCCAGTGTCCCCAGGGACCGCCTCTCTAACCTCCTATGCGACACACGCAGCTATGGCTTCATCCCAGTTGAATACAGAATTCCCACAATCCAGCCACAGTCTGCAAGTCTCCCTAGGAGAGTTTGGGGAAACATTTTTCATCTATTTCTGATCTAACCCATAACATACCTTAGTGGATTGTCTGCCTGGATTACTGGTGCATTTGGTCTCTGTGATCAAATCCTGAGTGATATGAGGTCAGTTCAGCCTGGAACAGGAATGCAGACTCTGTCCAGGGACTCGGAGCAAAGCCTCTCAGTTCTGGCGATGCTTAGCAGTTCCCTGAAGAGTTTCACAAGCCACTGGTAATTGGTCCCACTTGTAGGAAATTCAATTTAATTGGCCTAAATGTTGCTCTTTATCTTTTTCATGGTTCCACCCTCAGTCTGGTGACTATTTATAGAAGTCACTTGCTTAGTAGCAGAGGCACCTGGGAGTATTCTGCAGCCTCTCCCAGGTGAGCCTGGCCCTGGGGCCCAGTGACACCTCCTCCTCCCCTATTTCCTAACCCATATGTGTTAGTCATCACTGCCACAAACACTGGAGATAGCCTGTTTATTTATTTGGGCTCACACTTTCAGAAGCCTCAGTCCAGGAATGTTGGGTTCCATTGCTTTGGGCTTGTGCACATCATGGCATAAGTGCACTGGGGTGCAATGCCATCATTAAATGTCTGAGAAGAGAGAGAGAGAATATGGGGTGTCACTAGTCTAGGGCCTTATTTCTAGAAACTACAGACTTTGGCTAGGTTCCAACTCGTAACCATTCCACCACTTCCCTAGAGAAATGCTCCAGGAGCCAAACCTTTAACACATGGCCTTTGGGGGGCTAGTCAAGACCTGTGCTGTTGCAGTAGAGGGAGTAGCTGCTTCCTTATGTTGCTATTTTCTGGTTTTCTTCACCATCCCTTGTTGACCTCTTAGCATTTTCATGACCTCTGTGAGCAGATATCGCTAGAGCGCATCTCTCTGTCGTAAAACCTCACAGGGCGTCCTTCCTCTTTCTCTTGTTCGGGTTCTCATCAGAGGTGGGCGCAGGTGCCATCTCTCAGTAAAAACAGCGAAAAGTGAACAAAGCACCTGGCGGAGTGACGCTGGGAAAGGAGCCCCAGCTCCAGTCCTGGCGGAGGAGGCAGGACAGGCCTGGGCAGGGGCCATGGGCGGAGGGGAAGTGCACGGGTTTGGTGCCACTTCCAGAGGCCACTTGGAGGCAGAGGCGCGTGGAGGTGCCCCACAACATAAATCTACGGAAAGTTTAACACAGTATGATGGTTTGATCATTTCTGATGATTCCACTCCTTGTGATAGGTCACACTTGTATTTTATAAAGTCCATCAGGAAAGAAATTAATTTTTAACATACTTATCTATTGGTTTTCAGGGTTGACTAATTAACCCCAACTAACCTAACTACTAACAAAGCCGATGATAATTAAATATGAATTCCTTTTTAAATATTCTGAATTCCTTTCTACAGAATCTTGGCTTATGAATCAAATTCATGACCAGATGTAAGATAGGTTTGAAAAGCCTCATGTCGGTTAAAAAAACAAAACAAAAGGTACTTTGAAAAGTGCTCTCTGCTGTGAGCAGAAGGTGTTCTGTTGTTCATTTACTAACTGTATTTTTTTTTTTTTTGCGGTACTAGGGGTTGAACTCGGGCCCTTGTGCATCCAAGGTTGGTG
>PVIC010004429.1:12623-62778 GCA_004025085.1 Thryonomys swinderianus
TAGTCCAGGCAAGCCTCGAACTCAGCAATCCTCCTGTCTCTGCCTCCCGAGTGCTGGGATTACAGGCATGAGCCACCACGCCCGGCCTGAACTGCATTCTTATTTCTGTTCCTCTCAGAAAGCCCCAGTGAACATCTTGTACTTTGCACAAAAAACTGTTAGTCAATAAACATATTCAAGTCCTGTTTTGAAAACTATAATATTGTCTCTATTTTAAAGATGTGGAAACTGGGGGCTCCAAAAGTTAATGAGATGCCAAAATCTGACAGCAGGTAAGTGGTGGTAGAGTGGGGATTTGAGCCAGTAACTGCGGCAGAAGTTGCGCCTGAGTTCCACGTGGTCTGCACCCACAGCCAAGATGGCAGCCACCGGGTGGTAACACTGCTGCTCTGTGCCTGCACTACTAACAACTCCTGGAGAGGATTAGGTCCCAGAAAGGCCCAGAAACTAGCTTAGGTCATTAATGACCATTCAGAGTTGTGTTTTACAGAGAAGATAGCTAACTGATTTACAAGGAGAGGAGAGGCACTGCTGACTTCAAAAGCTGCGCAAATCCTCCATCATTTCTGGGGCAGAGTAGGTGGTGATGTATAAGACAAATTATTTACTACACTGGCAGTAAAGAGTGAATTAAATACTCCAGTCTAAGCCAATAATGGGTGGAAAACCAGCAATTATTGTTAATATGTCTCTGGACTCTCAGGCAGCCCGGTTTCATGGTGGCTGGAGCTGAAGGACTGTAGGACCAGGACCCTGTGCTTGGTTTAATGCTCCTTCGTGACCATTTGAAACTCTTAACATAATTTATTTCTTGAACATCTAATGGGCCATATAGCACACACCTTGGGCTGGGCAGCATGGGCCAGAGCAGCCCCAGGCAGAGCAGGCACAGTACAGGGCCATTGGCACCCATCTTAAACGCTTGCTCTGGAGTGCAGCTTGGCTCCTGGGTACAACCTGTAGCCAGGGTACAACCTGCGTCCAGTTTGGCCACAGAAGTCACAATAAAAGCTCTAAGCCTTACAGGAAATGTCAGAAGCAACATTAAAATAACATTATACAACATAACAGTATATATATATTTATACTGAAAGTCAATTTTCATTTTATAGAACACTGATTTGTACAAAGCTAAATCTTTTCTGTGAGAATCTAAGTTCTACATATAATGAAATTTATATTTTTATATAATTTATCAGAACTATGCCCCAATATTATGTCCTACATTAATTGTAATAATGTATTCTTAATAGCTTCAGGAATAGTTTTGTATACAGAAAAACTCTTCTTAGAATTAAACATTGTCATCTTTCATTTGTAGGAGCAGTCAATACTATTTTTAATTATATCTATTAAAAATAAAGTTAAATATATAGGTTTTAGTGAGCTAATAGATTTCCAGAAAAATGAACTGAAAAAGCTTATTAAGAAATTACATCAATAAAACCTCAGTATTTATTATATTGTTATATATTAAATTGTAACAGTAAAATATTATTTTACAGATTGAACATTTGTGTTTTTGCTTGTTTATCACTATTATCCCATTAGATTTTTTTTTTTTTTTTTTTTTGAGACAGGGTCTCGCTTTGTAGTTCAGGCTGGCCCTGAGCTCACTTTGTAGCCCAGGCAAGCCTCCGCGAACTCAGCAATCCTCCCGTCTCTGCCTCCCGAGTGCTGGGATTACAGGCGTGAGCCACCATGCCCGGCACTGTGGTATGCGGTGTTGATTGCTTGTGGGCGTGTCTCCACGCCCAGCATTATATGTGGTTACCGCGGATCGAACTCAGGTCCTTGTGCTTGCGAGGCAGGTGCCGGAACCACTGAGCTAACCCTCCGGCCCCCATTAGATTTTTTTTGGCAAACAACAAAATATTTTTTTAAAGAAAAACCTTTATGTTTTTGTATCTTTAAAAGCACTTTCCCTTGCTTTTTGAACAAGAGGCCTTCATTTCCATTTTTGTATTAGGTCCTTCAAGTTATGAATCTGGCACTGCTTCCAGCAGAAGGAAAGTTTGTTACTAGAAAAAGAAAAGAGCAAGATACAGTCCTCTAATAAGAGTCCAAGCTTCTTTATTATCCTGATGAAAATTACAGACATTTTGCAGAGGAAAATGTCACTTTAGGTTTGGGTTTGAAATACGTCATGGCTCAGAGGGATCAAATGCCCCTCCTGGCACCTGGCCAGGGTGAGCCTTGGTTTCAGATCAGTCTGTGCTTTTTATTCCAGTTGCCAAAGCAACACATTAAGTTTTGGATGACATTAAAGATGAAAAAAACTGAAAAAAAGTTTTTTTTTCCTTTTTCTTGCCACCGTTCCTGTAAAAGGTGCTGGTACATTTTTATATATATCTGTATTTCTATCCTTTTTTCTTTCTCCAAAATTAGAGTGGCTTATTAGACAGAGAGAGACAGAGAAACAGAGAGACAGAGACAGAGAGAGACAGAGGGAGACTACAGAGCAGCCTAGCGCCCACATGATGGAACCGAGCCCAGCTTTGCCTTTTATTGCACTGACCTTTATAAACCACTCGAGTCTTTAATTCTTCACTTTCTCCACATGTGGACAAAGGGTATGGTGATGACTGTTAAATTTGCTAAGGCTGCTTTGACTCGTGCTAAAGAACCGGCAGTTTTACCCATCATTGCTTTTGTGTCATTAAAGCAAATGTCAGTATGATGAAAACAGCTAGTAATATGTTCCTATCCTTATAAGAGGAGTTGGAATCTCGTCTATCCTCCGAAAGCATCCTAGATGCACCAGCGTTCTGGGGTCACGCCTGAGACAGTATGTCTGATCCGTGCCATCATCTGCAGGAGCCCGGCCGCTGGACTGTTCCCCATTGTTTGGAGAGAACCCAAAGCCCGAGAGGGGAAATCACACCCAACACTCTGACAATTCTTTGATGAACTGACTAAAACTTGAACCAAATGGACAGATGTATAACAGTATGAATATGTGTAGAACTTCTGGATGGTTTTTCTTTTCTTTTTTTTTTTTTTTTTTTTTGAGACAGGGTCTCGCTTTATAGTTCAGGTTGGCCCTGAGCTCACTATGTAGCCCAGGCAAGCCTCAAACTCAGCAATCCTCCTGCCTCTGCCTCCTGAGCACTGGGATTACAGGCATGAGTCACCATGCCTGGCACTGTGGTATGTGGTATTGATGACTGCTGGGCATGAGTCACCAGGCCCAGCATTGTATGTGGTTACCGGGATCAAACTTAGGGCCTTGCGCTTGTGAGGCAGGCACTGAAACCACTGAGCTAAATCTCCGGCCCTTCTGGATGATTTTTAAATTAAAAATGTAAATGAACTGAAGTAGAATAGTAGTCACTTTTGAGACTGGTATTAATGGGCTACAAGTTCAACTGGGAGTACTCTCTCAAAACACAGAGCAAAAATAGAAGCCCATATGAAAGAAAATAAGTTTATGAGGGCTTTATTTTCAACAAACTGATGTGGGAATAAAGGGAGATCCAGAGAAGAAAGAGGAACAGATACAGACAAGGGAACTGTTAGATTAATAAAAGAAGTAAATATCTTCAACGTGAAGAACTGAAAATGCAATAGGAAATGCTCATCACATTCTGAGTAGAACACAGGAGAACATAGTGACTATTGAAGGTGGTCTCAGCAATTTTTATGCCTCAAGAATGAAAAGAAAACATCATAAACTTTAGAGAGAAAAACCAGTTACTTTGAAGAATCAGATTGATTGTCCTGTAATGTTTCATGTGCGGCACTTTGAGTAGAAGCTGCTGAAGTGGCATACGAGTACTGAGAGAAAAGGACTGTGACCTGAGATCCACGGACAGTCCTGAGGGGTCATTTCCCTTTCTGGGTAGAGGAAGGGGTTGTGTGCTGTGCTGTGACAGTCTGTCTTTCATGGATCTTGGATACTCAAGTAAACTAGAGACAATCTGTAGCCAACAATATCAGAACCACACACTTGCGCTCAGTACTACCAATTTGTAATTTGGATGTGTTTGTTCCCCAGGAGTTCAGGTGTTAGTTTTGCTCCTCAGTGTAGTGCTTCTGAGGTGGTGGAATTAGTCTTACTGAGCGAGTGAATCTTTTAAGGGCTGAGGTCTAGTGGGTGGTGGTTGGGTCCTGGGGACAGATCGACGGTAGCTTCACAAAGTGCTTTAGCTCTCCAGAAAGAGGAGAGTAAATGAGCAACAGTTGCTTGTTGCCACTCCGGCTTCCTATGCTCCCATCGCTGTGGACCCACCTGCCATGAGGTCCTCACCAGAGGCCAAATTGCTAACTGCAGAGCACAAGAAATAAATAACAATCAGCAAGGCACACATAGTTGACCCACAGCAAGAATGTACACTCTGGAACTAAATGTACTCAGCCATCTCAGGAAAAGGTAGAAGGAGTGAAAGAAGACAAAAAGGAAATGAAGAAAAATATTTCAAGAATTTTATCTTGCTCTGTTTAAGGGTAGAGTCATAAAGAATAAAGAAGGTAAAATCTAAGAGACTTCTAAAGGACTGATCTTCCCAGGATAGACTATCTCTTTGAAAAAATACATTCTTGTTTTATTTTTAAATTACAGAAACATGTGTTTTCTTAGAAGCCTCTGGGGAGGGAAGGCAACATTTATGGAATAGAAAATTGCAGTAGAAAAATAATGTTAACAAAGGGATAAAGATAATGCAGAGAGATTTATGAAATCCAGCAGATACTGGCAATAGGAAAAAGAGGAAACAGCAAAGTAAACAGAAGTTAACACAAAGCAAACATAAAATTAGGAGGAATAAAGTACAAAGAAAACAATGTGGTCATCAAAACACAAGGAAAGCCCAAGACATTATCAGAGCCAAGAAAGGCCTGAGGATGCAACAAGTCATGAACTACGGCAGGGTGTGTGTGTGTGTGTGTGTGTGTGTGTGTGTGTACGCACACTTTGACACAAATGGACACTAGACAAAAACTAAGGAACTCTGCTTTTGTTTTGAGGTTCAACTAAAAGCAGAATTAGGTCTTCAGTAAGTCTTTAAAAACTCATGGAATGGGGTGCATTGGACCTTTTATTCAAATTTTGCAGAGGGAATTTTGTTTTCTTACACCTCCAAACTTCTCTTTTCTTGCATGAATATTGAAACAATCTTTGATGAGGTCATCTGGGTGTCCAACTACATGCTGGAAACATCCCAGTAACAGCTCTTGAATTTGTCTTTTGATGAACTGACCATTCATTTATTCATTCATTGGTATAAGAAATATTTATTGTATAACTTCTATGTTCCAGATACACTATTCACTATTATGTTTAATTACATAATAAAACAGATGACATTCCATCCAGTATTCCACCCTATTAGTTAATAGGAGAGGACAACACTCTCTTACTTATACACGTAAGCACATCATTACACAGGAGGAAAGTGTAAAGAAGAAAAAATTGCACAGGCGGTCACAGTATCCCCTGACCTAAACTCCAATCCACTTTAGGGTACCAGGGAGGACTTCCTAGTGAAAATGATATGAAATTAAGGGATAATCATTTCCTAGAAGTTAACCAGTCAGTGGGCACAGGTGTATGTAGAACACAAACAGAATATTTTGGTGACGGGAAGGGAAGATGGGCAGAAATTTGATCTATTTATCTCGAGCCCAGAGTGAATGCCTAATATAAGGTAGAGTCATTAAATTTCTGCCTTTTGAACACATGTGTATTTATTTAATGGTTCCTAAAAAACATAGTTTTAATATGTATTAAGTAATAATATTTATACAAATAGCTGATTATGTGCATAGAAAACTTAACTTCAAAAAGTAATTTGGAAACCTAGAAAACATCGATGATTTCCTGGGAAAATATATATTATTAAGTCAAATGAAGAGAGAGCAGAAATCTTTTCTTTTCTTTTTTTTTTGAGACAGGGTCTCGCTTTGTAGTTCAGGCTGGCTCTGAGCTCACTATGTAGCCCAGGCAAGCTTCGAACTCAACAATCCTCCTGTCTCTGCCTTCCGAGTGCTGGGATTACAGGCGTGAGCCACCACGCCCGGCACTGTGGTATGTGGTATTGATTGCTGGTGGGCTTGAGTCTCCACGCCCAGCATTGTGTGTGGTTTCCGGGGATCGAACTCAGGACCTTGCCCTTGCGAGGCAGGCGCTGGTACCACTGAGCCAATCCTCCAGCCCAAAAGCAGAAATCTTGAATATATTGCACCATGAAAGAGATTAGAAAAATGATAAAAAATGTAATATTTAAAAAATTAACAGGATTGACAATTTTCTAGCTGAGCAGTACTTTTATTTTATTTTATTTTTTTATTTTTTGCTTTTTGAGACAGGGTCTCGCTTTATAGTTCAGGCTGGCCCTGAGCTCACTATGGTGCCCAGGCAAGCCGCCGCGAACTCAGCAATCCTCCTGTCTCTGCCTCCCAAGTGCTGGGATGACAGGCGTGAGCCACCACGTCCGGCATTGTGGTATGCGGTGTTGATTGTTGATGGGCGTGTCTCCACGCCCAGCATTATATGTGGTTACCGGGGATCGAACTCAGGTCCTTGTGCTTGCGAGGCAGGCACCGGAACCACTGAGCTAACCCTCTGGCCCAAGCTGAGCAGTACTTTTAAATTACAAACAATTCTGTCAGACACAAACTACTTAAAATGATAAATGATAGATAAGTTTTCATTGTATTTATGAACCCAATTTTATTACTAAAACCCAATAAAAATACTAAGGAAGTGTTGGCATCATTTATTAGATGCAGAAAACCTAATATGATTTTTAGCTAGCAGAATTCCACGGTGTATTAACAGATCCAATATGTCAAAGGAGAGTTTTTTTCAAGGCTATAATGTTTTGTAGACATTAGGAAAAAACAGCAATATAATCTCAAGAAATCAACATATTAAAGAAGAAAAATAAATTAAAATGCCAAAAGATTCTGAAGAGTCATTTCAATAAAAACTCAGCAGGCATATTAATACTTTTGAGAAAAAATGAACATGAGAAACATTTTTAGATATGATGACTACAAAATAGGCCAGTATTATTCTAAACAGTGAAATATTAAACTCACTTCTGTAATGACCGGGAACTAGAAAAAACTGCTTGCTTTTGACATTACTGTCTTAGAAGTACTAGCAAATGGAGTAGGAAAAGGCAGCAAAATAATTTGTAGCAACATTGGACAAGAAAAGATAAAATTTCCTTTATGTGTGATAGTGTTGCTATATTCCTGGAAAACATCACAGATTTAAGGTCTCTGTCTATTTTCTGATGCAATAGCAGAATACCACAGACAGGTTCTGCTCTGCAGGCTGGCAGTGTCTTCTGTGCTGCTTCTTAATCCAGAAGGTCAAGTGAGCATAGGTGAAACAAAGATTGGGGTACAATTTACCTTTTTATCCAGGAGCTGCTCCTGCCATTACCACCCAACTCCCTCAGGACGAGGTTAATCCCTTCACGAACCCCAGCACTTAACCACCTCTTAAAGGGCCACCTTTCAGTACTGTGACAATGGAACTTAAACTTCACTGAGTTTTGAAGGGGAAATTCAAACCGTAGTACTCAATGGGAAAAGTACTTGAATTGATAAGAGAATTTTGTGAGGTTGACAGATGTACAAATACATATTAAGAGTAGGAAAAAAAATCACAATGAAGTGGGGAAATTAACTCATGGTTGAAATAAAACAAATCAATGCTAGAAAAGAAAACTATGAATTCTAAATACAAATGTTATATATGGAAAAAATCATACTAAGTCCCTAAGTATAAAAAAGTTTCTTACATGTGTATACTGAAAGTAAAGTATTAGATTTCACAAAATTCACTGTTATCAATGTATATGTAATATTGATGTTACTTATGTATTGCAATTTCAATGAAAATAATAACATTTTAAAAATAATATAAGGTGATATAAAAGCTTGTGTAAAAATTCCCAAGAACAAAATGTATAAAAAGAAAAATGATGAATAAAGATATGAAAATGTATCATAAAGTCAAATAGTCATTGGTTTCTGAAATAAACATGAGAGGAATTAAATAGAAAATTTAGATGTAGATTTGAAAATACCATTTTAATGAAGTTTACTGCTCAATTGAGCATGAAAAGGAAAGTGATGCCTAAACTATCTAGGAAAAAGTAGAAACAGAAACTACTTTCCTGAGGTATATGTAAAGAAATTAGATAACTGAAGATTTTGGGGTAAAAACAGAGAAATGAATAGATAAATAGATGAAACTGCAGAAGAGAATCAAACTTTCTTTTCATAAAGCTTAGGGTCTGTGAAGTCTCTTAACAAGATGAGAAACCTAGAACTGTCAAATAGTTTAACAAAGTCAAAGAAACTATAGAGCTGAATATATGTTTGGATCATAGATGATGGATAAAAGTTTATATCTGGAGATCTCACTAATAGGCAACAGACAAGGGAAAGTAGAAATGAATGGATAATATACCTAAAAATGGATACAGGGACCAAAATATAGACTTCCAAATTTGTCAACAATCGAGAAATGCAAATTAAAGCCATAATGTAGTGTGTGGAGATAGTCATATAATTAACAAACAATAATAGAATGGTGACACTATAATTTTCTTTGGGGATAAAGACATGAGGAAATGTACTGTCATACTTTACAGATAAAATAAGAATCATTAAATCCACTTTTTAACTGTGAAATGATAACAGTATCTAAAACTCAAAATTCACATATGCTCTGGTCAACCAGCCTCATGTGTGGAAAATTTGTCTAAAAAGTAAAAATCCATAATAATATAACATTGTAAGAGTATATGTATAGTGTTTATTATAGCATTATTCATGCAGTGAAAATTCTGAAACAACATGAAGCTCTATAGATAGGAAGATGGCTGAATTAATCTTTATCATATTATATAGCCATTTGAAGAATGAATTAAAGCATTATCATTTCATTTGATTAGGATACCCATGATTGTATGATAGTGATAAAATCTAGCTGCAGAGAGGTGTAATACTGCATTTCTGTAAATAATACTATGAACACTGCAAAAATGTGTGTCTCTATATGTTATACTCACATACATGTGTAGATGTGTTTGTGAAAGTGCATTTGTTACACCAGCACTGTGTTGTTAACACGGGGTTCTTACTATAGAAGGAGAGAGAGAGAAAGGTAGAGAGACAGAAAGTGGGGAGGGAAGGAAAGAAAAGGGAAGACAAGGAAAAAGATGAGAAAGGGAAGGGAATGAATTATTTAAAAAAAACCAATATGCATGATATGATCCCCATACATGTTTTCTTCCTGAAATAGAACAAGTAAAGTCATACTGAGCTGCTGAGGAAAAGCTTTCAATTTACTTTCTCATAAGATGCGACTGCGTTACTTTATTGCTTCTGCAGTTACTATTCTCCTGCCAGCAATTATTTTCCCCTAAGCTCACTGGGGAAAGTTCTTTTTCATTTTTCCAGTCTATTGAATAAACACAGGAGTTCTATATTTCTTTATCACTCCATTTGTCAATTTGTGCTCATGCCACAGAAAAAAAGACTATGGCCATTTCGTCAGCCTCGCCAGTTGAATGTACCTGCCAGCACCATAGTTTTAAATATTTTAACTAAGCAAAAAAAAAAAAAAAAAAAAAAGGAGTCTATGCAAGTTTTCTTCTGTAGCTAATTTCCCTTAATTTTTGGAGGTTTTACTACATTAGGAAGAGAAACCAGTCATACCTGTAAAGAGCTATTCATGATAAGTGAGAATGCCAATAAAACCTCAGGATCGAAATCTGAGGCTCTTCCCCAATCAGCTCTTCACGTAAAATGGGTGTCGCAATGGGTAAAATACAGTCCAACCATATTTTTCAATAGAAATATGTACTTTAGTACAACAGTGAGCAGGCTGTGCCTCGCACAAGCTGCAGCAGGGCAATATGGGCAGCAATCTTTGTGTTCACCCACCTGGTAGACCATCGGCAAGCTGTGCATCAAATTGTAGATGGATGAGCCTTACCCACCTTATGCATGGTTTTTTGTATTTATAATTTTTTATTACGTGTTTTCTTTTGATTTTTCTTGTAAAATTAGTCCAATTCAGTACAATGTCACATGAAAGTCGACTTTTACAGCTTTGGGAGGGAGCTGAAGGTGGGTCACCAGTTGATTCAGCTGCTGCTGATAATGTGGATCATTTAAGCCAAAGAAGTTAGTGAGATATGACAGATGGAGAAGTACAGAAGAGACACGGTGGTTTAGACAAGGAAGAAAACAGTGATACAAACGCATATTTGACCAGTCAAAATGCTACAGAATGGTGATGTATTCCTGAACAGTCTGTTGGAACTAGGTCCAAAAATGTTATTAGGTTCTCGACAGGTGAAGCCTATTGGCTGGAATGTCAACACTGCCATGCAGTATTGGAAACTGTAACGGGCAATATGCTACAAGGTGTTTTGAAATACACTAATAATGAGATATAAGTAAAACATTCTACACCAATACTCAAAATCTCAAAAATATACTTAACATGAAATCTTACTATTTGAACTAAAAGCCTCCATAGCTGGACATTAAATTCTAATTGTCAGAATATAAAAAATTTATGAGGAAGAGATTTATGGAGATGTGGCATTGATATTTTTAGTTTTGTTGTTGTTGTTGTTGTTGTTGTTGTTGGTACCAGGGTTTGAACTCACAACCTTGGGCTTGCAAGGCAGGTAGTTGCACCACTGAAGTAAATCCTCAGCCCAAGATTTTTAAAACAATAATTACACTCAAAGAGATTTGGTTTCTTTCAAAATTGCCTATGTTTGATGACAAAAAGACCCAATGGAAAAAAAAAAAGAAAAATATTCTGACAATTTAGCTTCTTTTCACACATTTTTTGAAAGTTTTCTTTCAAGTTGTCAGGAAATTGATATACTCTCTGAATACATGACGGTTTGCCAAACAACTTGCATCATTTTGTGGTTATTGAAAGTTGTGGCAACATATGCCAAGGAAGCCTTCCAAATATAGAAGACACATTTATGCCTTGGGAGCTGTGAAGACATTTTTTCACTTTGAATTCAGAACTTTATTCTGAAGCTCAGCCACCAAGTCTTCATTAGTGGAGTAATAAAACTGCACGATGCTGTGAACACAATTGTTGCACCTATTCTAAGAAGTAGCCCATATGTAATGTTCATCAATTGGTTCATGAGTTACCCATTGATGTTACATTTTTCTAAAAAAAAAAAAAATATATATATATATATATATATATATATATATATATATATTACACACACACTAGTTGACCAGAACAGGAACTATTTGCATAACAAAGTGGAGACTCCAAAAACAATTTTTCTTTTTTGCAAATTCACAATAGAGAAATGTACAGTACAATCTTTGGATTTCAAAAAGATATAACGTCGGCCAGAGATTTAGCTCAGAGGTTCCAGCGCCTGCCTTGCAAGTGCAAGGTCCTGAGTTCAATCCTGGTAACCACATACAATGCTGGGCATGGTGACTCTCACCCACCAGCAATCAATACCACATAGCACAGTGCTAGGTGTGGTGGCTCATGCCTTTAATCCCAGCACTCGGGAGGCAGAGACAGGAGGACTGCTGAGTTCGAGGCTTGCCTGGGCTACATAGTGAGCTCAGTGCCAGCCTGAACTACAAAGTGAGACCCTGTCTAAAAAAAAAAAAAAAGATATAATGTTAGCCTCCTATGTGACAAAGTATTCACAAAGTGACAGTATGAGACTGTCAGTATTACACCAGGATGCTAAGATTGAGAGTGAAGTTGGGGATGATGGTGCACACCTGTAATCCCAGCACTCAAGAGGCTGAGGTAGGAGGATCCTGTGAGTTCAAGTTCAGCTCGTGCTACACAATGAGTTTCAGGCTAGCTTGGACTACAATGTGGTAGAGAAAAGCAAAGTGATTTTGATACTGTCAGTGCTACACAGGGATGACAATATTATAGGTAGAAAAGTTACCTAGACATGTGGTAGGCAGATAGATAGGACTGGTCCTCAGAAACAGCCAATTTGGAGGTTAGCGTTGCCAGAGAAAAAAGCTATCCCACCCATGTAGGATAAAGAGCTATGATTGGTATTGCAAATAGGCAGCCGCCAGATATTCTAAAGAGGATGCCAGCCTCCCTGGGTGGAGGGCTGAGACTTTAACCCACTTCCCTGGAAAAGAGTCTAAGTCAAAATTCCTGTTTGGTTGTCACGTAACTTGATTTCTCACTGGATCCCAATTTAATCAATGTTACCTGAGCAATTATACTTGTTGTAATCTTATTGGTTGATCATAGTTTTGTCTGATTTGTGTGGTTTCTCATTGTATCAATGTTACCTAAGCTACTATATTTGCAATGTTACTGGTTGACTATAATTTTGTCCCACTTCAGGCCTGCCTCACCTCGAGGCTTTGCTCCATGAAAGCCCTCTAAAAAGTGAGGTAGGGTGGTTACCCACTTTTCCAGTTTCCCCCTCTGTTTCTCTTAGGCAGAAGCTTTGTTTCCCAAAAAGATTTTCCTGTTTAAACCTTTGTCATTCCTAAAATTCATTCTTCAATTTTTAGAGAACACGAACTTCCATTTCAGGTGGGGAACTAAGCCTTGCTCTCCTGTGTCAATAAGAATGATAGTGAAGGCCCGGGGATTTAGCTCAGTGGTTCCAGTGCCTACCTCTCAAGCACAAAGTCCTGATTTCGATCCCCGGTAAGCACATACAATGCTGGGCATGGTGACTGACGCCCACCAGCAATCAATACCACAAACCACAGTGCCTGGCATGGTGGCTCACACCTGTAATCCCAGCATTTGTGAGGCAGAGGCAGGAGGATTGCTGAGTTTGAGGCTTGCCTGGGCTACATAGTGAGCTCAGGGCCAGCCTGAACTATACAAAGTGAGACTCTGTCTCAAAAAACAAAACAAAACAAAAAAACTGATAGTGAAGTTGGGAGTGGCGCTACATGCCTATAGTCCTAGCACTTGGGAGGCTGAGGCTGGAGTGTTCTGTGAGTTCAAAGTCAGCTGGCCTACACAGTGAGTTAAATGCAGTCTAGACTATGTAGCAAGACCCTGTACCAAACAAACAAACAAACAAACAAATGATTGATAGTGAATCCTCAATATAAATTAAACAGAAATGGTCATATGTCATAACAAATGGAAAGGTGTATATGTGTGGATGAGTTCTACAGCAACTATGACGTCATTCAGAACACAAAGTGTTGGCAAATGGCTATGTTTTGCTGAATGCTAAGCATGTCAAGTGGAAATCATTTCATAGTTTACAAAGAAAATAACAATCACAAAATATCATGGAGAAGTTTTCTTAGACAGTTGAAACTGGAATTGATAAATGATCAATTATAATAGAGGAAGAATAATATGTATTTGCCCAAAGAACTCTACAAAAGAATTCTCTAACTGACCAGTGAACAGACCAAATTAACATTACAAGAGCCTCTTAAGAAAACAGGAAAACCAGTGAGATGTCAAGGGTGCCTGCCAAAGAAGACAGGAAAGTGCCTGGCACGGTGGCTCACGCCTGTCATCCCAGCACTCGGGAGGCAGAGGCAGAGGCAGAGGCAGAGGCAGGAAGATTGCTGTGGGTTTGAGGCTAACCTGAGCTACATAGTGAGTCTGGGCCAGCCTGAACTAAAAGGGAAGCCTGTCTTTAAAAATGTGGCATTATACATCCCCCATGATGTTCCTTTATATAAAATTTGGCATGTTGCCTCCTTATGGACTAAAGAAAAACTGTGAATTGCTTCAGACTGGGTCAAGAGGACCCATTTCTCCTGATTTTCCCCATGTTTTAGGCCATTCCTTGTACCCTACAGCTGCCATCTGCTTGGCTTCTTTGATGAAAGTTTCAGGATATTTCATGTCTCCTTACTAACATAGAGGTGATTGCGTTAAACACATTCCTAAATTCCTGGTCCTTTAAGGCAAGTGTGGCTGTCATGTAATCCTTGCTGTAGAGCTCTCAAAGAGAATCCTTGCTCGCAAAGTTAAGTGGGTTAAGTAGGCAGGGCAGGTTATGGGTCCATTCCTTTCACTTCTGGAGGAGTGTCAAATCCTTTTCCTCCTCGGTCCTCTCCTCTTGTCTACCCTCTTGGCCTGCTTCTAGTGTGGCATCCTGAGATGCCCTTGTGTGTGTGGGGTGTTCAAACATTTATTGAATTATAGATGTTTCTTGATTTATAATAGCTTGACTTAGGACTTAAAAAATTATTATGGTACAAAAATGCTACAAGTTCAGCGCACACTAAACTTGACATTTTGAATTCAGATCTTTTCCCTGAGGCTAGTGATACATGGTGGCCCCTCTCTCCTGGTCCTGGGTAGCAGCAGTGACCACAGTTCCCAGGCAGCCCTGGCATCAGCCACACGATGACAGCCACTCTAGAGTGCTAAACTTTGCTGAACTATGATGTTCAGAAGGCTGTATGAATGAAGGCTGTATGAATGAAGGTTGTATGCATTTTCAATTTAGGATTCTTTCAGTTTGCAGTGCAGATTATCAGGGCCCATTATAAATCAATAAACATTTGGTGCTAAATTAGAGTGAACAGTATAGAAGTTGCAGAACTCTCTCTATGGAGAGCCTTATGTAAACATTGTAAGAGAAACAACTAAGACTCTCCAGTGTATTGTGACCCTGAGCAAGGACATAGGTTTGGATATATTCAATGCATTTCTGACATAATATTTTTTATTTAGAATGGGTTAATGGGGATATAAGCCCTAGTAAGTCAGAGAGCAACCTTATTTGCCACTTCCAGTGATGTGGAAAGGTGGCGATGTTTCAGGACAAACCTTTCACAGCTTCTCCTTGGAAAATGAAAAATATTTGGTAATGCTCAGACTTCTGAGAAATTGTGTCTAGCATGCTGCTAAGAACTGTTTTGTTTCTGTAGAGATGGGTGATTATGGGAGAGTAATTTCTGGAAGAATGCATTAAACAATGACAATAAAAGACTCCCTAGTGAGTTTTCCTGCTTTGTGTGGTCTCCTTAATCTAAATTTTGGGGGTGTTAATGTACCAGTAAGAACAGCTACCACAATTTTAAATTGCATAATGATTCACTGAGCCTAAATCCTGGGAAAATAGCTGGTGTTTGAGGTCCTTGTGTCAAAGGGGACTCAGCGTTTGTGAGCCCGTCCACTGAAACCCCATCAGATGTCCACCCTGGAGAACTCTGCCTTCAGTCATGGACTCCTGTCTTTCAGAATGTCCAGTCAGGCAAAGGCCTACACTACTTGGAGATGACCATTCATTAACTGGGTGTCTATGACCCAGTTGTGATTGATGCCTCTGAGGGCCTTTGCTCAGGGGCTCAGAGGGGCCCTGGGAAAGGGGGAAAAGGGGTGGATGGTGCTCTTGGTGATCAGGAAGCCCTAGCTAGAGGGTCTTTTTCATTATTCATCCTCCTCGCATTGCCCTTCACCAAAATTTGTATCTGCTAATCTGTACTGAAGCCCAGAATAGTCTCCACTCCTGTGAGCACAATTTTCTTTCTATGCTCCCTTCCTAGGAATGAAATACACCTGAAGGGTAGCTCTGTGAGCCCAGAACAGAATTCCGTGAGGGAAGGGAAAGGGATACTGGGGAACCGTGATTGTTACTTGTGATAGGTAAACTTGGTTGGAGTGAGACACTGCTACTGGATTAGTAAAACACAGTTCTGGGAGTATTTGTGGATGAATGATATTTGAGTCAGCAAACTGATGGGGTAAGAAGCACTCCCCATTGGGATGGTTTATCGGCCAATAGATTTATCCTATGTATGGAAAAAAAAAAAGAGAAAGAGGAAGGAAATGGATCCATTTTGAAGAGCTCCAGTATTGGGACCAAGGAAAGAAATACACTCACTGTCCTGCCTGAAACCTATAACATGGTCTGAATCCCTTATATTTTATAAAAGCAATAAATTAAATAGTTACAATTCACCCCCTGTTTTAAAAATCTCTACCAGTTATTAAGAAGCCACACTTCCCCATTGTGCTACTCCTTCCTCCAGAAGCAACAGGGATGGGGATGGTCCTCAGCAGGTACCACACTGGATGCACCAGGTCATTTGCCTGGTGCATGAGCAAGAGAGATCCAATGTCACATTACCTGAGAAAATGAAAAAACAAAAACATCTAATATTTAAGCTGTTTTATATAAGTAGTAGGAACTGACAATTTTTTTTATTTATTTATTTATTTATTTATTTATTTATTTATTTATTTATTTATTTATTTATTTTTTTGCTTTTTGAGACAGGGTCTCGCTTTGTAGTTCAGGCTGGCCCTGAGCTCACTATGGTGCCCAGGCAAGCCGCCGCGAACTCAGCAATCCTCTTGTCTCTGCCTCCCGAGTGCTGGGATGACAGGCGTGAGCCACCACGCCCGGCATTGTGGTATGCGGTGTTGATTGTTGGTGGGCGTGAGTCTCCACGCCCAGCATTCTATGTGGTCACCGGGGATCGAACTCAGGACCTGGTGCTTGCGAGGCAGGTGCCGGAACCACTGAGCTAACCCTCCGGCCCGAAACTGACAATTTTAGTAATAAATTATTCTTTCCTTTGGAAATATCTTTTTAAATTCTAATGAATTGCTACAATGACTACTGAATTCTGATGAAATACATATAAGCTTCAAATTGGCATATCTTATTGTCTTTAATACATTTTTTGTCATGGTAGTGGGGATTAAAGCCAATGCCCTCATATCAGTGTATGTACCCAGTTCTTTCTGTGTTTTTATTCTGATACAGGATTTGCTAAGTTGCCTAGGGCTTTAACCTGTTATAGCCTCTTGTTTCATCCTCCCAGAAAATTAGGTGAATACCACCTCACATGGCTGTTAATAAACATTATACTGTATAAGGAAGTTAATTCAGACAAGTCCCTATTATAGTTAGGCCCTGACGTCTAGGTTCAGCTACACAGGTTCATTTCTAGAGTAAGGGAGAGTTTTGAATTATTCTCCTTTGCTTTGAGTGTAATTTGGTTCCACATTCTAATCTGTGTTTTCTTTTTAAAATGTAGACTTGAAATAAACAACGATAACACAGTGGATATAAAGAGGAAGAACCAGAGCTTTGCTTAATTGAATTCTATCAATTCCTGTAATTACTTAGCCCTTGTATCATTGCTTAAAATGTGAAACTGCAAATGACATAGAGATGGTACTGAATTGCCAGTAGCATGGCTATTGTTCAAGAAATGGACAATAACACATGTTGAAGAGGATGTTGGAAAATTGAAACCTTCATGCACTGCTGGTCAAATGTGAAATAGTGCAGCTACTTTGGTAGTCCCTCAAAAAGTTAAACAAAAGCGTGCAATGTGGTCCACTTCTATGTCTCTCCCAAAAAAAATTTAAACTTAATGTTAGAATCATTCTTGCTTAGTTTTGATACATTCTGTTAGGCCAAGTCACTGTAAGTAGCCTGTACTTAAGGGAAGAATCAAGTTCCACCTCTTGAAGAACTCAAATAATTTGTAGATACATATTAAAAGCCACATACTCTTAAAACATTGTTGCTGTATGTTTTTCAGGAGGGAGATGATTGTGATTGAAAATATCATAATATTAATATTAATAATTATATCAATATATTATGTTTATATAGTATATTAATTATATTAATATTAATAGTATTAGTTTTACTCTTTTGTTGTCCTATTGACAGTATATCATCCAAGCAAGCAAAGGCTTTCTCTTTCTTCTTTATTTGTATAATAAATAATGCTTCTAAAAAGTCTGTATTTGTTTTTATTTTTCTGTACTCTGTTATATTCTATAAACCTTATTAAATTCTGGATTTCAGGATTTTGATGCCACTCCTAGGGCTTGTACCCAACTATGGCATTTGTTTTTAGTATTTTGCCCTGTTTCCATGACATGCGGCATAATTCTCATGTCATTGGATACCATTATGGCCATCGTGATCACCTCACATCACGACCTCCCACTGTGTTTGGAAGGATCTGAGGATGACAAAAAAGAGGGATCAACTATGTATTTGCAAATGTCTGAGAACTACAGTACCAGGTAAGGGCTCCTATTCTGAACTGAGATCTCGAGACTGATTACTGCCAGGCACACCATTCTGGGTGGGTATTGGGAAGGTACAGAAATCCTTCAGAGCTTGCTGTGCAGCCTCCTTGCTTGTCTTTGTCAACTGCTTCATTATGAAGAGAATCTGTAATTATATTCAAAATTTCCCTCTTAGGTTCTCTTAGCCAGATTCAGCCCTGAGTCTCCTCAGAAGCAGCAAACTCCCTGATTTCTACTCGGGATGGATTATTTCATCACCCTGTCAGAAAGAAGGCCTCCTTCTCACAAAGGGCAGCAGCACGACAGAGATCATGTTGCCCAAATTTCAATCCTGGTTGGATACTTTCAGAAAAAGTCACTACGTGTTTCTGTGCCTCAGTTTATTTTTTTAAAGATAGAAGTATTGGGTCGCTGTGAGGATTGATATATTTTGTACACTTGTCAAATAATATATACATATATATGGGTGTATGTGCATGTGTACTAGTGTGCATGTGTGTGTATGTGTCTGTACAAAGTCTAGATGAAAACACGCTGGGAAGTAGCTACGCCTTAATGCCTGCAGTTTCTCACTTTTTTCCTTCATGGACATTTATGTGACATATAGTTCGTGATATTCTGAGACAAAAGACAAAGAACACATAGCGTGCGGGGCACCAGAAGAGTGTTGATGTTTGTACATCTGAATCCAAAGTTATTATTTTTGCTTCATAGGCCTTAATTTTCACTTGGAAAATGTTCTGGCAAACTGCCGCGCTTCTTGGCTGGATTTTCTTATTGTCCTGTAGCATTTCATACAAGTACTCTTTAGGCCTGGTTCCCTTTTATAACCTTGATTACTTTGTCATGGTACTGTGGCTTTAACTGGGTCCTGGGAATTCCAGCCTGTAGAGCCTCTCTTCCAGGTTTGCACTGCTTACAAGGTCACCTTGAGCGACCTATTCCCAATCTCTGCATAACATCTTGACTCTGGAATGTGGAAAAAGGAGGGTCTGTTTGTTTCACAGTCCCAAATCCTTGACCAGAATTATAAAGTATTCTGTAGTCTCAGAGAAAGCAGGACCCTCTCCATTCCTGTTTGGCTCAGTGAAACAGCAGCTGTCAGTAGGTGTGCCATTGTTTCAAGCCCTCTGCTCGGTGCAGGAGCATACCGCTGGCAGCCTGCTGGGAGCAATCTGAGCCCTGAACAGTAATCTGGCCATCAGGACTAGATAAGGGTGGAGCTCTTTTAAATGCAGACTTTAAGATTTAAGGGCAAGATCAGACCTACCTGCAGCTTTTTGAGAAGCGAGCCATGCAGTGAAATGACTGACTGTGCATTGTGTTTGGAATGTCGTGAGGCTGGTTTGATGTTTCTTTCCACTGAGCTGATGACTGTTTCGTGGACTGCACACATACACTACTAGACTTATCCTGGAACCCCTCAAAAAGGACCTAAATGTAGGAAGAAATTTACTTTCCTTAGCCATTTCCAAGTTTCTTTGGAGTTGAGTATGCTGTGTTGTGGGACTCTAGGAGAGAAAGAATTCCAAAGTGCGTGCTCTTTTTGTGTGATACCCATAGCTCAACCTCACAGAGGAGCCCAGTGATGGGTGGTCTTATCCCACCAGGGCTGCTGTTTAGAGAACATATTAATTTTAGAAGATTGGGTAATATTTTCCTGCAAGATATGTTTGCACTGCCCATTTCCATGGAAAACTACTGTAGTCCCACTTATCTTTAGGTGATATGGTCCAAGACCCCAAAAGGATACCCCAAAACCACAGACAGTATCCAACCTAATACATACTGTGTTTTCCCTATGATAAAATGTGATTTATAAATCAGTCTCAGTAAGAGATTCACAAAAATAATATTACAACTGTTCCAGATTTTAGGTCCTGAAGAAATTTCTTTCGGGCTCTTGGTGTCTTGAATAAAGATCTAGACAAGACACAGAAAAGATAGTTGGATTTTATACTCACTGGAGGTGGAAAAAAGTATACTCTGCAGAATGGTACTGGGCTAGTGAAAAGGCTCACAGTGGTTACAGAGATAGTGGCTGGGCCCTAGAATTCCCACATTACTTCTCCTTTGTGCAAGTAAGGCATGGCCTCTCAAAAACTCACTTGGTCTGGCATCAAATTTAAGCTGTCCTATTAAAGGCTTGCTTGGTTTCATATCAGATGTTAAATGAAGAACTGAATTGACACTTTTTGATTCATCCCATGTGTAGTTCAGACATCGTACAGTCATGCTGGATTCCATGCTCTGTGCATGTGCCTTGGGTTTCAAGACTTGGACAGAATATACCTGGTTGTTTGACCAGATTTGTAATCTGCTGCCTCATAATTGTCTCTTGATAATCAAGAGTGACAAATGAGTAGGCAGCATAAAGAACATAGATACAATAGACAAGTAGATCCTAGGGGATTGACCGGATATCCAGCGGGGAGCAGCGTGGTATAGTGTGAGAGAGTTCATCACACTCTCAGCTCACTATGCAGCCCAGGCAAGCCTCGAACTCAGCAATCCTCCTGCCTCTACCTCCCGTGTGCTGGGGTTACAGATGTGAGCCACCATGTCCGGCTACTGTGTGTAGTTTTAAACTTAATAATTGTTTATTTCTGGAATTTTCCATTAAATGTCCTCAGACCTTGGTTGAGAGTAATGGAAATCATGGAAAGTGAAATTAAGGATAAGGAGAGTACTACTCAATAAAGATTGGTAATTACGCCTATTTCCTTTTTTTTTTTTTTCCTGCAGATAAGGGAGCAACAGAGAAACTGGAAGGGCAGAAGGAAAAACCAGTGAACAGTGAAAGAATCCAGTCATGCCACATTTTTTTATGGTGACCTTATCTGGAATTTTCTCATACACATATCCAACTCTAGTTGAATATGGAGAAATGAGTGATTCTTCCCCCATCGCTCCCTCCCTGAGGACCCCTCCTCCTGCAGTTACTACCTCTGACATTCAAGGTGGGTCCTCCCTTGATCTTCCTCTGACAGAAAGGATTTGACAAAGCTGTGAGCATGGAGACAAGGAGAATATCACACACAGTCTCCAGAATTTCTTCAGCAAATGCTGAATGGACAGGGAAAACCCATGAAACAAGGCATGAGGCTTCTCTCAGAAGAAAAGGTGAGATTTTTCAAAGCTCTGAATTGAGTAGGAGGGGAGGGATCAGACACTGGGAGAATTAGGTAAAAAGAAGAGTCTGAATTCATGGCAAAACTGGAATGAACAGGAATGTGCAGGAAAAGACCACACCCAGCTTCCCTGTGGGAAGCAGAAATCACACAAGGATGGAAGAAATCGCCGTGTCCACCTCAATCATTTTAGAAGACAAGGTTCGATTGACTTTCAAACTTAGGCTTTTTTCTGTTACAGTATAGTTTCAGGTTTTTCCTTATTTCAAAAATAGCTCCCCTCTACCTAGTCCTGCCTAAAAACCACATAACAGGAGACAAAGCCTCTGATTCCCAATAAAGAGATAAAAGACTTAATTATGCAAATATATAGTGGAGTAACTCTGCCTAAAACTCATTCGTATTAAAATGTCATCAGTCAGCTTTTCAGCAGGTGGGATGATTGATACATAGAGAGATAGGAAGGCAATTGAGAACAAACTATACTTTTAAAAACCTCCCCAAACTTGCTGCACTGAAGGGAAGGCAGGGAAGGCACATACACTGCCCACCTTCCCATGGCTGGCTGGAGGGAGTGGCTCTTCAACTGTGTTATAAGGAACAATGTGGTGTTTCCTGCGAGATAATCCAGATTTAGGGAAATGAGTCAATGTGGTCCATTGTGCAGTTATCTTCTGGGTTCACTGAATCAAGCCACACCCCACAATTAAGTCCACTAAAGGAATTCTGCTCCCAAAGTGAACTGGCATATCTTGGCCATCACATTTATTTCATTGCTTTATGAATACTGGGCTTTGGGGGTGGATCTGGGAGCCATGTGGGCTTGGAGTTCCTCGGGGACCTTTCTCTCAGGTGAAGACATTTACTCATATTCATGGAAGACCTAGCAGGTGCTAAGACTGTGTAGGCTGGCTAGGTAGTAGCCTTTGATGTCACATTTGGGTCAATGGGTTCCAAGAGCACTTTTATCACCAGTTTTGAATTCTTTTTTTTTTTTTTTTTGAGACAGGGTCTCGCTTTGTAGTTCTGGCTGGCCCTGAGCTCACTATGTAGCCCAGGCAAACCTCGAACTCAGCAGTTCTCCTGTCTCTGCCTCCCAAGTGCTAGGATTACAGGCATGAGCCACCACGTCCAGCACTGTGGTATGTGGTATTGATAGCTGGTGGGCCTGACTCACCACGCCCAGCATTGTATGTGGTTACTGGGATTGAACTCAGGGCCTTGCACTTGCCAGGCAGGTACTAGAACCACTGAGCTAAATCTTCAGCCCTCACCAGTTTTGAATTCTGATCTATTAGTTTTTCTTCTCCTAGATGGGTGGGCTGAAACTTTTCACTAGTGACACTGTGGTGTCATCTGTGCTGTGGGGTTCTAGAGGAAAACCCAGACCAGCTCCATTATTAGATTTCAGATGCACAACAAAGTCCCCAGAAGGCTGGTTAGATATCAGTGTGGCAAGAACAGAAGGCAGATGTGTTGAGTCAGGTGAGTTGACAGAGTCTTTGGCAGCAGAAGGGACTTACGGGGATAATGAAGACCTCAAAGCTGAGCAATGGGAGATGCCCAGAGTATCTTGAGTCCTTTGAAATGGGCTAGCTTCTGGAAATCAAATAAGGGTGATTGCTCTAATATCATTTAAGCATAAAAATTAAGCGCTGTGGTCTGAGACATGAAGACTCCTAATATTTATGCATTGTTACTATTCCTCCTTACTACCTGGTTAAGAAGGTGTGACTATCTTGCATCATTATATTCAGTTTTCAGAACATTCATTTGTCTGTGTTGCTCTGTTTCATTTTCTTCACAAAGAATGAGTGTTCACCAAGTTCATTTATTGTCATTCACCTCTTTCAGGTAATAAAAGTGCAATGCAAAAAATAAAAATAAAAAAGAGAAGTTTGAGAGGGGTTGGTAAGGAAAGTTCATGAAGGAAATGATTCTTGAGTAGGGTTTTAAGGAATAAATAAGCTGTCAGTGGTGAAGAAGTTGAAGGAAAGTTCAGAGCAGAGTCACAGAGATGTGAAAGAGTGGGTTGGTATCACTGGACCACGACATATACCGTCAAGAGAGGCAGACATGACAGCACTCTAGTGAGCCAGGTAACACATCTCCAGCTTTGGATATTGGTCACACTTATCTTTCAGGACTTGTCATGATTCAGGGTGTCAGAACCAATAGGGGAATATACTTGTACATGTACATTTTTTCATTATAAATATATACTTTATATACATTTTATATATGAGCAGATATGAAATTAAAGTATATATATTATCATAAAATATGTTGGAATATTATACATAAGGGGATGTATTACGATACATTAGCCATGGAGGCTCTGATCTGCTGATTGGAACCCCTAGAGAATGAATGGTAATATTCAGCTAAGTCTCTGATCCAAGGGGTACTGCTGATGTAAATACCGGTTCTAGAGCAGGAGAAGATGACATGAGATGTATCCGCTCAAGTAATGAGGAAAGGTGAAAGACAGGTGGTAAATTCTTCCTTTTTCCCTCTTTTGTGTTGGTCAGGACTTCAAGATCCTAGAGTACCCAACACTCTGTAGAGGGCAGTCTGTTTGGTTGACCCTGTGGGTTCAGATGTTAATCTTCTCTAGAAACCTCCTCAAAGACACAGCGCAGAATAGTTACTGTGCTGGCATCTCCACCTGGGCAGCTCCTCACCAGCACCCCGTCAGTAGGGCTGACTTGAAACCCACTCTTTCTCTCTTTAGTCCCTGTGTCACACATAAATTGTTCCAAGCTAGAAAATGCAGTCTCACCTCATCTTTGACAAAGGAGCTAAGCACCCTCAATGGAGGAATTATAACCTCTTTAACAAATGGCCCTGGAAAAACTGCGTTTCCACCTACCAAAGACAAAAGCTAGATCTGTCTCTTTCATCATGCACTAAACTAAAATTAAAGTGGATTAGAGATCTAAATATTAGAACAGAAACACCAGACCTGCTGGAAAACAGGCTAGGTAGAACTCCTGGAAACATTAGCACAGGGAAAGATTTTATAAATAAAACCTCAGCAGCGTAGGAACTAGCAGAAGAAATCAACAACTGGGATCTCATCTTACTAAAAAACTTCTGCACAGCAACAGAAACCACCATCAAGGCAAAAAGACAGCCAACAATATGGGAAAAAATCTTTACCAGCTGTTTCTCAGACAAAAGGCTACTATCTAGAGAATATAAAGAACTAAAAAAAAAATCAACCCCCCCCAAATTTAAAGACCCAATTCAAAAATGGACATCTGAAATGAATAGACACATTCCAATGAAGAAGTAAAAGCAACAAAGAAATGTATGAAGAAATGTTCAACATCACTAGTCATTGGAGAGATGCAGATGAAAACAACACTGAGATTCCATCTCACTCCACAAAGAATGGCTGCTATCACAAAATCAAGCAAAAACAAATGCTGGTGAGGGGGCAGGGAGAAGGGAACTCTTCTCCAGTGTTGGTGGGAATGTATACTGGTGCAACCACTGTGGAGATCAGTGTGGAAATTCCTCAAAAAATTAGGATTAGAGGTCCTATTTGATCCTGCTATTTCCCTGCTAGTTACATACACAACAGAATTAAAAGAGTCATATCACAGCAATATATGTGCACCTTTGTTTATAGCAGCTCAGATTGTGATAGCTAAATCTTGGAAACAGCCCAAATGCCCATCAGCAGGAGACTGGATAAAGAATATATGTGGGTGTTTTAAAAAATAAAATGGAGTATTACTTAGCCATAAAGAACGATAAATTTGAGTCATTTATACTCAAATAGAAATAAACACAACACAGATGTGTAAATACCATGTCATTTCTCTAGTATGAGAAACTGATGGTATAAATGAGTTTCAAAATGTATGATAGGTTTTGTGAAATAAGAAGAAAATGTTCAAAGGGAAAAAGGAGTAGGGTTAAGTAAAGAAGGAAAGAAAAAGTTTAATGGTTAAAAAGAAGGAAACAAAGCTTGTGTATATAGGGGGCAGGGTTGTAGGGAAGGCAGGGCAATGGGAAAAAGAGAATCAAGATGTGTCACGTACTGGTACAAATTCTCAGTGTTGAATGTGATCATAATATTTGTACAAAATGAACTAATAAAATCAATTTTAAAAAGAAGGAAAATGCAGAGTCACTGTGAGCTCCTTTACACAAATAGCTACTAATATATTTCTTTAGTTTCAGCTCAAAAATGTCCTTGAAAATATATCTACTTCTTTTCCTGAAAAGAACTTTCATCTAACCTTTTATTTGGATTCCTACCATCCTTCTGCTTCATATATCAGCCATCTTAAACATAGTAAGTCATTTGGGTCACCAAGCCAGGACATTTCTTTAGCATCTGGGGGGTTCTGGGCCAACCAGAAAGAGACCCAGTCTGATGTGTGTGAGGATTTTACCTCCATGACTTGATTGTGGTGGGTTGTGAGTAGAGGCAAAGGGGTAGCTCACATTTGGCTTCTATAAATTAAAACCCTCTTCTAGCAGTGAAGGTGTGGCTAGGTTCAGAGCTCTACACCCCCAGGGCCAGCCTACTTCCTTGTGATAAGCAATAGGCAACAGAACACAAGGAATGAGCCTGGTGGTTTTGCCTTTCTTGCTGAATTGAAGTGTGTCCTTGGCAATCTCACCAGTAACCTCATCCCATGGACTCTCAGCATCATCAGATCATATAGCACCCAGATCTGGTGTTCCCTGGGTCTTGGAAATAAGAGTACTATTTCAGAAAACATCTTCTCTGAAGTTGATTAAAGGAAAGCAGGAATTTGTATAATATTCCCCATCTAATAGGGAATAAACAGATGTGACATGTGCTAAAACGAAGGGAAAGGTGATCGCCATGAGTTAGTGTCAGCTCAAGGAGGCCAAGTGGTGAGAAATTACAGTTCTAAAACAGAAACCACAGGGTGAGGGATGCAGCTAGATGCAGGTGTAGCTTCATACTTTTGCACCTACATTCTGTTTTAGGTCATCATTAAAATCAGCGTGATTTAATTTCTGTGTTTCTTGGCTTTTCCTTGCTCATTAACATTCAAACCCCTCCCGCTCAGGTGAGATTGCTTGTCCTCACTCTTCCAGGCACTGTGGGTCTGTGGGCGATGATTGGGTATAGTATCTACAATCGAACCTACAGTCCAACTCGTGAATTCTCTATGTGTCAATTTACTTACTTGCTGAAGTTTATTTGTAATCTCAAAATCAATGTTAATAGTGGCTTCCTGGTCATTTGTGGACATTCACAGAGTGTCAAAAAATTGAAGTCACCAGCATTCACATGCCCAGTTGAGGGTGAAAAATGAGATGGTATGCTACCTGTTTCAGTTCTCACACTGCCAACCATGTCCTTTTCACTGTTTACTTAGTACCACAGTTCCCTCATTTTTGTGCTTTTTGGTGATGATTTAACTGTTTACAATGGCTAATGTGCTATGTGGTGTCCCTAGGTACAAGTCTTGGCCATGCTTTACAAATAGAGCACATGTGTACACAAACTTGTTCAGGCCAAAGTTGAAGCACTGTTGGCCAAGTCAAATTAATAAATCAGTAATACGGTATGTTAAAAAAAAAAGAAGAGGACATTCACAGAGTGATAAGGAATGCTATTCCAGAAAGTGAAGTCACATTTACAGGGGTTTATGAAACTATGGAATGGAAAGAAAAACAACTAAACCCATGGATTCACGAGATGACAACACTGGTTTGAAAAAAGTGTATTAAAAAGAATACATAATTTATAATCATATTATCCATTGTAAGGAAAGTACTAAAGCTTTCTTGTCTAGAGTTTTCTTATAAATACTACTGTAATTAATTTGCAAAATATATATTAAGTAATGTATCTTTATACAGAAATACAATAAAACAAAGTTATGCATTGATGGGTTGACAAAAATGTTGTGGTCAGAGACTGATAGGAACCTAACATTACATTCACTTAGGAACAGTGGTTCAGAATTTACTAGTTTAGTGTTTGCAGAGACTTTATGATACAGAACTGCTATGAACAATAAGTAGTTGTATAGTATAGTTTCTACTTTATACCATGTCCCCCTTAAATCAGCCCTTCTGCCTGTCAGTGTCCCACTTGTATGCAGTGGTAAATGAATGTGCGCTTTGGGGAACACATTCATGTTCATGAGGGGGGCTCTGGTTTCATGGTACAGTATTGGGATTGTAGGTCATGTCACTTCACAAGTAGGATCTTGGCCAGGAGTTATGAAGTGGCTGGATGGGTGGATTATCAGAAGTACAGACTATTCTTAAAAAATCTGTAAAGGATGTATTTTGCTTAAGAAATCCCCAGGTTGTACATTAGTTCTTATTCCTATTTTGTGATGTCCTGGGTTACTGTGCTGTCATATCAGGTGTTTATCCACTCATGCTCAGTCAGCATACAGTGGTTCTGCTTTTGTCACATAGTGTGACTCTGGACCTGGCTGGCATCTTTTTTAATCTCTTTAAAACATTTTTCCCAAGAAGTCACGTGACTTTTCCATGCTGTTTCTTTTTCTCATGATGTTTCATTTGTAAGAATTTCATAAAAAAAGTTATGTTTGAATTCATGTGGCCCACCCTCTCAGAAAAAGTCTGTAGCTCAGAGTTAGTAGAATGACCACCACATTGCCTTTGGTACAGAAGAGGCCACTGAATTCCTCCTTCACCTGGGAGAGCAACATTTTCAAGCAATTGGAGAAGGTCTGCGTGAGGTGAGCAGACAGCAGTGTGGGATCATTTTTGTGGGGCTGGATGGTCCTGGGGGCTGCTGGGGCTTTTCACATGTATCACTGAGAGCACTTGAGGGCACCTGCTTGCTTATCTTGGGGGTGACTTTGTTATTCTGCAGTCTCCTGGGTACAAATTCAAAAAAAAAAAAAAAAAAGCTCAGTCATCTGTGGCCTCTGTCCATAGTCTTGTGTACAGCCCCCAGTTCTTTTGTCGAGTCTCCATTTCTTGTCCACTCAACAAAAATAAAATGTAGCTATAGAGTTTGCTAAATATTTGATAATACCACAAATGTGTAACTTTTCAGATTTAAAAACAATGAAAAATATTTAGACTTCCCATCCATTACTTTAATACCTTCAGCTAGTTAGTTAAGATTTAATCAGCAAGTGAAGGTCTAGTGGTAACACTGTCTTGTATTTTGGAGATGACACTGACAGTACTGATGATATTAAGGATTCGAACTCATGGTGCATTGTCTTTGGGACAAATCTTTATCATAAAGCAGGTTTTCCACTTTTAGAATAAAGCATGAAAATCAACATTTTATCGAAAATAGGAAATATTTAATGTATATAAATTTATTTACCTTGGCAATTACTTATTTACAAGTGATGATTGATACCAACAACTGAGGTAAAAATATACATGAGGTATAAATATATTTAAATGCAATATCATATTTTATTTCCATTGGCAAGATAACAATGAATAAAATACTATGGTATCTGACAATTAAGCTTGACGCACCTTTTTTCTTTTGTTCCTCCCTTTCCTTTATTTTGAAGATGCACCATGTTATGCAGCAGTGATGTGATTAGTACATGCATAAAATTAAAGTCAGGTAAACTGAGAGGGGAGTTAGAAATACAGTCGCATTTGTCTTTACTCTGTTTTAAGTATCTTCTGGGTCTTTGTCTCTCAGTGTGTCCTTGTGGCTAGCAGCATGGGCATCCCTGAGGCTCATGAGAAATGCAGGTGTCAGGCCACTCTAGACAGCCTGAATCAGAGAGTGCACTGTAATGCGAGTCCAGGGGACTGCTGGTGTGCAGACTAAAGCTGGAGGAGCCCGCGCTGTGTCATAGATACAGTGTCATTCTTCCTTGTGTGCCTATTCTATTTCTTAAACACTTAGGGTCCCATCTCTGGAGCAGGACCAGTGTTTAAACTTCAGTAATCACGTCAATGCATAGCCAGTAATCTGACTTGTATGGTTAAATTTAAGACGTGATGGCAGAAATGCCTTTCTGCATGGAGTCCAAATGGTACAGTGTGGGTTTGCTGCTGCCTCCTTAAAGTAGATGTAGGAGTGAAAAATTCTTAAGTGTGACTTTTCACGCACCATACCAAACTCAATGATAGTATATTCCTCTCAATAAGACAACTGTACTTTGCTGATAAGAGAAAGCATTACGTAAATTCATGCTATACAAAAAGAATGAAAACAGTTGTTTCACTTTTTTTCTTCCAATACCAGTTGCTAAACCATGATATCAGTCTCTGCTTTGGACAATCAAAGAAAATTTCTGTCTTTAAATCTGGCACAGCAAGTTTTTTCTCTCCACAATTGTCAAATTACAATAAAAACAACTTAAATCCATTCACAATCGGGTAAGGAAAGTCAGTTTGCTTAGTCTGTGCAATAATAAATAAGGTGGGGTCAAAAGCATAGGTAGCTAAAAAGACACAGAATTAGTATATCTGTTTATATTTTCTACAACTAATTAAAGAATATAGTTTTGGTCTTGTGCTAGTTAAAAATCTTGTCTTTCATATTGGATGGTTTTTAATGAATTATATTTTAAGAGCATCATATATAGCATAATAAATTCCCTGAAGCTACCACATGGCCCAAGACTTTTCAAGAATCATCATTTCTCTTTGTCTGGTGTTTGGATTCAAGTTCAGTGCAATACACTGGTAAGAAAATGCCAATCATCTGTGACCACATAAGCCACTGGTCAAATAGAAGAACATTTAATAACATTATAAAAAGTATCTATGAAAACTGGAGACAACAGAGAGGCTTCTTGTAATAGGTAAAGGCTCTGATATTCAGCCCTATTTAGGGGAAAAGGCGTTCTGTTTCGGTCCCCAGTGTTGACTCCAGTGGTCCATCTGACATCTCACTGAGATTCTGCATGTGCAGGACTCTTGGGCAACTTGGAATCAAGCTTTAAATTTGGCAGTAACTTCTCACCCACTTCTTCGCTTTAAAGAGGAGTAAGCATTCTTTCCCTCGTGTTTCCCCAATATTCCACTCTCGGTTTTTGGACAGCAGAAGCAAACTGTTAAGATGCCTAAGAACCTCTTGGTGCTACTTTCCTTTGGTTAGCAGTCTTTGGTTCAACATCAGGGACAGATGGACAGACTCTCCATGTTCACACCTTAGTGTTAGCAGGAGGCTCTTCTCAGCTTATGGGACAGTGAGGAGATGGGATCCAAAATATCTTAGGAAGAGCTATGTGAGGAAGAGACTCACTGAGTCAGACAATCATTTAGAAAATTGATATTTTACACATATACAGTAAAGATAAGATATACACGCGTATGTACATATGCTACACATACATTTATTTACAGTTGAGAATATGCTTCTTAGAAGCTTTTAAATAGCAAATTAGGCAATGCATAGGAATAATCCATTTAATCTTAAGTAATATAGATAAATGTTCTGTTTTTTAAAAATATTATATTAGTAGGGATGCAGCCATCTCCAGGATGGCTGGAAAAGTCTTCAGAAAGTTCTTGCATCTTCAACATTCCAACTTCTTAGTGTTTCCATTTTTTAAGCATAGCCACGTCCATCAGTGCCTCTCTCTTGCTTTCTCACGTGCATACTCTCCACAGTGTTTGTTTCAGCTTCCTGATCCCTGAGTTTGATGCCACACTGGGTAAAACTCAGATTTTAGTTTCTGGACCCTCAGCAATGAGGGGCTGGAAAGAGTTTCTAATCCTGGCAACTTCTGCTGCACAAAGATGTCCAAAGCCTTTGCTGTACCACTCTGGGGAGTGACCTCTGTAGGCAAAGAAATCAAAAAATGAGCGGGTAAGTCCTTTTTACAGATCACAGCAAGTTGTCAAGATATACAGGACTCTGGTCACCAGGGTATTTGCAAACAATTTGGGGCTGTTGCCTCAAAGATCCGAGGACCTCATTCTGTCACCAGGTGCCGCAGCAATGTCTTTTCAGGATTTATCAGGTACTTTAAAGCAATACCAGCTTCCCAAGACAAAATGGGAAGATTCACACTGAATCTTTTTTTCTACTAAAAATACTAAATTTGCATCTACCAAGATCAAGAACTTGGTTTAGCATCATGAAAGCCTGAAGGAGCTGGGTTTAAATTAGTTTCTTCTAAAACAAAACAGAAACCCAACAACTGGAGGGACTGGCAAATATATGTAATTAACCTGTGTTCAACAGTGGCTGGATGGATAAAGAAAATGTAGCAACAGAACATCACTTGATTATTTTTTAAAAGAGATCCTGTTATTTGTGACAATATAGATGAATCTGAAAGATATTATGTTAAAAGAAATAAGCCAGCACAGAATGACAAATACTGTATGTTCCTATTTCTATGTGGAACCTAAAAAGATGGAATTTTAGTCAAGTAGAGGGTAGAATGGTGGTTACCAGGCTTGGGGTATGGTGGGCATTGGGAAGATAGATGTTGCTCAAAGGATACGAAATTCTAGTTAGACTGGAGTAATAAGTTCAAGACAGCAACAGTACAACATGGTGTTTCTAGTTAAAAAACAGTATATTGCGTTCTTATATTTGAAGTACTCTCAGTCAAAAAATAAGGATATGAGGTAGTGGGCATGCTAATACCTTGCTCTGTAGATTCTGCAATGTACACATATCAACACATCGTGTACACCATGAGTATATAGAGTTTTTCTTGTAAAAGAAAAAAAATCAATTAGAAAAAAGAAAATGAAGAACAAAGGGCTAAAGGAGGAGAGAGAGCAGGAATATCACCTATGCAGATCTATTAATGGCAGTGAGGAAAAAAGCACAGGAAAAGCAGAAATCGTGACGAGAGAGGCTGTCCCGTGACTGTGAAAGCGACCTGCACCTTTTGTGCTCAGGAGCTGCCACTTACTTCAAGTCTATCCTGCAGATATGGGTCAGTCTGGACTTGCCAGAGCCGCACGGTTCTATCAGGTACTGAGAGTCCATCACCACCGCCCGCACGCCGCCCATGAGCTGGGCTTCCTCATGCTCCACAGAGAGGGACACCAGAGTGCACATTCCTTTGGGCAAGTCTGTCTTCCAAGTCCTGGGGCAAAATAAGCCATGCAAGAATGTAATGGCCAAGAGAGGGATAAAAACCTGAACCCAGAGCTCAGGTTCACACTTATGTTTTCCTGCCAAAATCCTGGCTTGAAATTCTGGTGCCAGTTACCTGGATTAACCTAATGGCTTCCATGAGCTTGTGTGAAGTTTATACAGTACATTTCAAACCAAGAATTCCAGCTCTCAGACTCAGGGGACTGAAATAGTTTAGCTTTCAGATGTGTATTTGGAAGCTCAGATGAGGGGCCCAGTTCTCTGCTCCGGAAGTTCCTGTTCATTACTGAAGAAGTGATTTTTCAATTTAGGTATCAGGACTCATTCACTCGATTCTTCCATTCACTCATGAGCACAGCCACGTGCCAGGCTCTGAGAAGCCAACAGGATTTGAAGATACTGGGTCAGGAAGAGAAACCGACAAGTCTACCAGAACTCCAAAATCACTGTGGTTAAGTGCAGGGCTACAGTTATGCACAAAGCGGTCTGGGATCACACAGAGAGGGCAGGGAAAGAGTATGGGGAAGATCTTGAAGGAGGGGATTCAAGTCTTGATAATAAACGATTTGCTGGTGCCTTGTTTGAGGAAAACTAAACCCTAATTGGACCTGCTAGTTGTCTTCAGACACCTCTTCAATAGAAGATTCCAGAAGGCAGAGGCAGGAAGGTACATTTCACCAGTGAGAAGAGGTAAGTACATATACTTTACCCACACAGAGTGGCTGACTTGGGAAGAACTGAGTTACCCAATAGCACAACTATTAGAGCACAGAGAGGCTGTCATGTGGGAAGAGGTAGTAAATGGATTTAGGAACCGTGAGAACATCAGAGCAACCACTTGACTTCCCCTCAGAGCCCAAGCATCTTAGATTACAGTTCCCAGTATTCACTTCACAATCCTGCTTCCTGGTTGAGTGGTCTCCTGTGACTCCTCCTGTTGCACAATGTGAGACAGAGAGGGACTGTTATATACGCCAGTGTTATGGTTTGAGTATGTCCCCAAAATTTTATGTGTTGGGAACGTGGTCCCCAGGGCAGCCATGTTGAAAGTTGGAACTGTAAGAGGTTACTTGATCATGTGGGCTCTGCTCTAATGAGCAGGTTATTCTGTGTATGAATTAATGAGTCACCGAGGGGCTGGCTTCGTCACGAAGTGTGTTCTCTCTGGCAGTCCTGCTCTGACTTGCTGGCTAGTGCTTTTTCCCATCCCATGACCCAGTAAAAAGGCCCTCACTGGACACCCAACCTCTTGGGTTTCCTTGTCTCTGGAATCATAAATGAAATAAACTTCTATTCTTTCTGAATTCTGTATAAACTACAGATACTTTATTATATAGTTGTAGAAAATGAACTAAGATACTCAGTGAGGAAGTATGTCTAGCCAAGCCTGACACAAATGCTCAGAAACTTCCCTTGGTTATTAGCACTCTCTTCCCGTGCATGGTGACATGAGAAATATGAACACTGATGGTTTTAAAGATCCATGGGGTGAAAATGGGAAGATCTTCAGTAACTCTCAGTGGAAGCTCCCAAGCAGCTGGGAACCAGTATGAAGCAGGAGGTAAAAATAACCCTAAAAGATAAATGGCCTTATGGCACCAGCCCAGATGGGGAGATGCTTGGCACAGCTCTTAGCCCTGTGACTTCCTCACCACCACTGTCACTTCCACCTTCTTGTATCATGCACATAGGAAATCCTATTGGCAGGATCAGGTTCATCTGGTACATTGTTAGTTAATCCTCTTAAGTGTCAAACTCCCTCACAGAGCTGGTGGACCACTTACTTTTTCCTTCATCCTGCACTAACCATCAGTGCAATAAGACTGTATTTAAAATTCCACCCTTACTATGTCCCTGTCTTACTTGCTCTTCCCAGGACAATAAGCTTATCTGTTTTTCTTATGATTTATCCATTCTTCCCAGTAAAATACGAACCCTAAGAGATCAGAATCATAGTCTTTTATGTTCACCAGGGCAGGCCCAGGGGGTGTCACAGGGCCCACCTGGAAGAGTGACAGATGACACACTAGCAAATAGCAGGCTGGTGGGAGCGCTGCAGATGGAATGGGGGAGGTCTCCTGCAGGGGTTCCCTGCCCACCTCCTCTAGAGGGAAAGAACAGGCCCATCACAGTGAGTGTCCATTCCTAGGCTGCCTTCCATGCCAACTACTCAATTTTCTGTGAGAGTAATGGTGTGGAATTTAATTCCACGAGATGACTAATGTCCCAATACCTGTGGTAAAAAGCTACTTTTATAACTGCCCACATTGCTCACCAGTGTTCCAAGGTTGATGGGATATACACATACATTTAGGGAAAACAGACACTTAAAAGTCAAGGTTCCAAGAACTATGACCAAAGGCATCAAGAACTCATATGGAAAGTAACCTTTAATTTGCCATCAAAACAAGTTTCATAAAGAAACTATTTCAAATACACATTTGGGGATTTCATCAGTAATTTCTTTTCTAGTGCTGATCTATGGGAAGAGGATGGGTTTGCTTACGTTTTTTAATAAAAAGGATATATTGATCTAATTACATTGTATTCAAGTTCTTTAATATCCGCAATCCCTGTACTTCTGATGAAATACTGCACTTCCACTGTGCAAACTTTCTATTATTAGATGATCATCCATTTCCAGCCTAGTGAACAGAGATCTGGAACTCAAGCCATAAATCAATCAGAAACAATATTTTGATGGCAGACCCAAGAGTTAGGAAGCCTTGCCAGGCCCTGAAATCAGATTGCATGTCCAGTGCCTCAGCATATTTGAACTTTCAGGGCTGTGCCAAGACTCTATGCATAGTAATTAGTTATACAGATGAGGTTTGAAGTTACACACATGCCAATCTCAGAATTTCACAAAATGAAGACATGCTTTCCTGAGGGAAAAAGGCAAAGTCGAGGAAAAAGCCAATTGGTTTTGATTTACATAATTTGGCAGAAAATGCAGCTGGACCCACAGCAACCACTGTGGGGCCTTTTTCTGAAGAAAGGAAGGATATTTATGATCTGAAAAACTGTACTCCACAAGGAAAGGGGTCATGAGAGAGGTGGGCAGGCCGTAAAGTGATGAAGCGGCAGAAGGTAGGCATGAGGTCACAAAATCAGGTTCAGGGAGGGAGGAGAGTGCAGGCTGAGCGGCCCCAGGTGAGGGTGGGTCGGGGTCAGAACACTGAGAAGAGCTGAAATCCACAGCTTCTGAGCCGCACTTGAACAGGACCTGGAGTCGGGCTTACCTGAGAACCACGAAGTCTCTGGAAGGATGAGGGGCCATGCTGTTTAGCACATACTGATAGATTTCAGTCTGTCGGTCCAGAGTTTCCACCACCTTCCACTGCACAAAGTCCTCGTCCCATAGGTGGCGCTCTCTCAGAACACGGTTCAGCACCACGGCGGGGGGCGCCTCCACCTCCACAGCTGCCTTCCAGAGCTTCAGTGGGTTCCCGTCACCCACCTTGGGGCAGACAGAAGCAGAGGCTGAAGAACGCAGTCACCCGGGTCCTATCAATACCTATCCTGCCGTACCTGATGTTTCTGAATATATAAATTGAAGGAAGGATGTTGTATAGCCTTTTCATTCTTAATCTTTTAACCCTTAAGCTGAGAGAATAATAATATAGATAACCAAAGTATTCATCACTAACACATACAATGTGCACAGTGTGCCAGGTGCTGTTCTTACCCATTTACTTATAATGGTACCTTTTTGCAAATGTCCATCTTTGGAAATGAGAAAACAGATGCTGAGTTGCCTGACACTGTATAGCACAGAGCTAGGAGTGGGATCTGATGATCTAACTCCAGGACCTGAATGCTGATTAGATGCAACAGAGCTCACCAGCAGTTTCAGGGCAGGGACTTTGGATGGTACGTGTACTTTAACTGTGGACAAGAAGCCCTTTTGGAATTGAAAACAAATCCTTCATTGTTGGATGTGGCGCTGGGGGAGTTTACCTTTTTGAAAGCAAGGTCTGTGTTGTCGGGGCTGGAGCACGTGACCCATCCTTTGAACTTCTCTCTGGCTTCTTTCTGGAGGCCTTGAACAAGATGCTCCAGGTAAGTGTGGAAAGTGGCTCCACTCTCCTCCAGCTGGGTTCCCAAGTCCTCCAGGGTAGGCACGTGTATTTCAGCTTCCACATATGAACTATGAGACTGGGCCACCATCTCATGTGGGATCTAAACCAAGAGAGGCACAGAAGAGTGACACACTGAGCTAAAGAAATTCCGAGATGAACAGTTACAGGGAGCAAAGTCATTCTGCCAACAAATGGGTCTGAGCAAAATGCTTAGGGCCACAGGGCTGGAGATGTCTCACTGAGGTCAGGGCCAAGGTTGGGAATGGCTCTCTGAAAGTTAGGGTATACAAGTGTTTCTGAGGCTATTTCTATGATTAAAAACATTGCAATGACTTCCTGTTCATTCTTTCCAATTTCCTTTTATTTTCCTTTAAATTTATTTTTACTTAGTGTGGCAGAATGTAGGATCAGACAGTTTGACTCAGTGTGAATAGACATATGCACACAGACTTGTTAAAAGGTGCGTCAAACATGACTTAGAAATAACTTTGCCTTTTTAGGTCACTTTTCCACTGACAAGTGCCAGTGTAGCACAGAAAATCTGCCAGAAGTCTTATTCACTTACTCCTTTCAAATACCTGTCACTGATAAGCTCTCATTGATTCCTAGTGACAAGCATTACTTGGTATCATACACACACACACATACATGCACACAAACACGGGCAGGTATGAAGTCTAATTAAGTCCCAAAGTAAAATCAAAAACAGTACAATGTAATTGGGTGATTGGCCCTCAACCTAGCATATGATGCAACTGTTTGCATGAAAACCATCCTTGTGGGGGCCTCACACGTCTCTAACTATCAAAGCCTTGAGTGTGTATCTAGCCCCTCACATTTCTTGGAGGCAAACATCAGAGCTATAAAATATACTATTGTCCTCATAAAACCAGGAATAAATACACATAGACCATAAATATATCCCCCATTCCAAGTATCTTATCTAGTGCCAAGAGCTATAAGGAAGGCGAGTTGAGCCTTTACTTGCCTCAAAAAGTGTGTTGCACTCCATGATCATGTGGGCAAGGCCCTGAGCAGCGGCCAGATTCTCATTGAGGTCCTTCTGATCCGGCTTCCCGGTGGCGTATTTCTTCTGGATGGCTCTGTAATTGAATGCGATCATGCTAGCAGATCCCAAACCAAAGAGCCTTTCACAAGGCCCGGCTCATCCCTTTTGTTTCCTGTTTCCTCCCAGATGTTATCCAGATTCCAGGCTTTCTCATTTCCATATAAAAACAGTGACCACACATCTTAGATATTCTGAGGCAGGCTAACAGTCTGCCAGTTTATAGCCAAAGCCTTGGAAAAATACAAGGACGGAAGGACTTGTTGGTGGGGAGAGAGATTTAAAGTTTGAGGTTATTTGACTTCAAGTTCCTGTGCTTTTGGTTTTAAAGACAGCCTTTAAAAATTAAAGATTGTAAAAATACCAGTTTGTGTACTTTCCCCTCCTTCCTACGCACGCTCACAAGACAAAACAAAGTTTCTAGACTTTCTGGATCTCGGCTGACATTCCGCGGTGCTCCTCTGATAATTTTATGAACCTCATGTGCAATGAACGAGGTTGCTTCTGAACATGATCTGATTATAAAACGAGAGCGAACAAATCCTGAAGCTGAAATCGAGCACGAGAACCGTGTATTTGTTTTGTTAAATGAACCATAGGGGAGACCTGGTTGAAGATGGCTGCTGTTGCTGGGACAAAACTCACCTCGGAGAGCTTTCTTTCTTCAATAAATTAAGATGAAATAGGGAGGGGGCCAGACACACGGCCAGGTTCATGGGCGTCATCTGATTCTCTTCCACCAGGTTGACAACGTCATTTAGGAAGCACAGAAGGGTCTGCAGGACCTCCCTGTTTTCATCGGCCAGCAGCAGGATGGCAGCCTGCACAGCCTGCAGCCGCTGCTCCTTGGGAACAACTGGGGAAATATGGGCACCAGGTGGTTAGAGGGACAGCTGCGGCAAGAGCCAGGGAGGGAGCACATAGCGTCGGCTGCGGACATGGCGACTCTCAAGGACATCAACAGCAACAACAAGGGCAGCTGACACGCAAGCAAGTGACTGCTCGGGCCTTCAGCGAGTGGGAGGCAGAGCTGGAATTCAAACCCTGATAGTGAAACACTGAAACCAGCAGTCTGAACGGACTGGTGGTTCTTAGCAACGCCACTGTCTGGGATTTTAGACCCTCTCTGAGCAGTCAGTCTGCTTCTTTGGTATCAGATCATTTTTCTGTTTTGGTGGAAGTTGGCGCTGGATTGGTGGGGAGGAGGTTTCACCCTGGCACCTCTCTTGCCCACCCTTCTTACCAGCAAGTTTGGGAAAAACATCCTGGGGCACCAAAGGCTCTGAGGGACCAAGTTTGAAAAACTCTAGGTAAGACGTCAATAGGCTGGCCTGCACCCCGCCCCCCGCCCCTCGGAGAGAGGCTGGCCACGATGCCATTGTGGCCCAATTAACCATGAGTGGTGACATCCAGTGGGCTGGGCCCAGGTCCTCCATGATAAGCCTGGTAGATCTTCTTCATTCCTACAAGTTACCAGTGGTTGGTTCAGAGGATGCACTCAATTGACTGTGCACAGAGGGCCACTGTCGTTTATTCCATAATCTTGGTGATTACAGATATTGAAGTTATCCTTAGAGAAGAGGAACCAGGCTCAGGTCAGTGGGAATATATAGCCCTGCTTGGTCCCTTTCTTTTCGAGGGCAGTCCTGGTGGTGGAAACTGGTTATATAGGAGTAAAGGGGAACTGGCCCCAAATTATGAAGTGAACGCAATGAAGAAAATCATATCAAATGGCTGTGAGACACTGCACTTTGCTGCCTCCTGGCTGTGTTTGTTTAACAATCACTTAGCTTTGACTAATGGAGACAGTCAGAGCTCACTTGTGTTTTCTCTCCTAGAGGGCCACATTCTGGAGCAGAGGTCTGCACGGTAGGGTGTGGCTATTCCCCAGGGATGGGTGCTGTACTTGCCAGAGTCCTTTGCGGAGTGAGAAAAACACTTGACCTTCCAATTGTGTTTATATTTATGTTTTCTCCTGTTCTTTAAAAATACTGGTTGAGTGAGCTTTATAATGTGCATAGCATATCAAAGTATATTTAAATTACTAAAATAATACCACACTAAGATATTTACTGCTGCTAGTAGTAGTACATTACAATACAGAAACCTGTGCCTAGTGCTCTAGATGGGCTATGGTGGGACAGTCTGCCTGTGTTCTGGGTGGCCAAAGGACCTGTGACCCTGTGAGCTGTCTGCGCTGCAGAATCATGTAGGAGGATCTTACGTCCCAGGAGTGGCCAAGCCCCTGGGCCTGGAGGCTAGTCAGTTCACATTTCTGGAAGAATGTGACCATGTGTTCAGTACTCTGAGACATATCCCTATCCAGCATGTCCACAAGATATTGAAAGTTGCCACCTGTGGAAGAGTCACTTTGTTCAAATGAAAACAAAATCATTTTCTTTTCTCTTGCTTGTGTTGAAACAGATGCTACTAATAATTTCAAGCTTGAGAGTGGTGTTTGCTGTTCAGTTTGAGCCCACTGAACTGCTTCTAATTATGCCTTTTATAGGTAATATGTTATATATAGAGACAGATTTTAATTTTAACTATATTAAATTATATATTAATATATATATTTTAATTTTAGATGGCCAAGCTGCTTTCCTATGCCAACATTTATTCCCTCTGCCATTATTTTTAAACAGTCACCTGTGATCTCTATCTCTTGTCTCAATTTCCTTTCCGTTCACATTCCTTTATCTATCAGAAAGTGTCTCCTATTATTTTCTATTAAAAAGGGTTGAGAGGGTCAAATATTGATCCCAAACTCAGCATTCTTTTTTTTTTTTTTTTTTTTTTTTGCTTTTTGGAGACAGGGTCTCGCTTTGTAGTTCAGGCTGGGCACTATGGTGCCCAGGCAAGCCGACGCAAACTCAGCAATCCTCCTGTCTCTACCTCCTGAGTGCTGGGATTACAGGCGTGAGCAATCACGTCCAGCATTGTGGTATGCAGTGTTGATTGTTGGTGGGCGTGTCTCCACGCCCAGCATTATATGTGGTTACCGGGGATCGAACTCAGGTCCTTGCACTCGCGATGTAGGCGCCAGAACCACTGAGCTAACCCTCTGGCCCTCAGCATTCATTTTTGATTGCATCCTCTTTGACCTTTTGGTTACACATGACACTACTGTGGTTCCTTCCTCTTGAAGGGCTCAGGAGCTTTGAGATCTGCCTTTCGAAGTGTTGAGAACTTATGACCATGTAGGTGGCTATCAGCCCTTCACACTCTGCCTTCTCCATTCTGAACATCTGTCTTTTCCTTGTCCTGGAACTAACTCCCCTTCTCCTCTTTCCATGTTCTCTCTGTTGTCCAGTCTCAAGACCATAGGATTGACTTCGTTGCTTCATTTTTCTTCCTCTTATAGGGTGGAAGGATTAAAATAGTTTCATGCTCAATCTAGACTTAATTCAAGTTAATCAATTGCTGAAATCCAATAAGTAACACAACTGAAAACCAAGCTCTGGAGAATTGGGAGGGGAACTGCTCATTTCTTCCCCACTGCTTTGTAAACTTTGACTTTGTAGTGTACCCATGGAATGTCATTTCCACTCTCGCTGCAGGAAGTCACTGTACATAATCCAGAATGGCAGTTACTCTGCTAGCTCTTCAGCCCTCCCTTCATGTCCTCTTCTGTACCATTTCCGGATCCATGGAGCAAAACCCAGTTCTGGTGAACTTTCACCTTTGTGGACAGCACAGGGCTGAGGCCAAGGAAAAGTCAGGTTGTTCGCTTCATGCTGGTTCTCCCTTTCTTCTTTACTAAGGGAACACAAGCTCTGTGGAGAACTCATGACCTATGAGTGGCATGTGCTCAGGGAAATGAATTCTTCCAGATCTAGGGATGAACCATGTTGGACTAAATAGAATGTAGTAATCACATTCCTCTTTTCAAAGCCTAGTTTAGGGGAGAAGATATAAAGTATTTCTGGCTGAGGAAACCAAGAAAAACATTAGAAGCTTCCACAAAATTAATGTTCTTCATAAAAGGAGACATATGCCCATGGAGAACCCCTTTCCCATTTGACTTAGATTTAACTGTGATTTTGGGAAAGGTGTGATAACTGTAATTTGTGACAGTCATGTTGTGACCTTGATTTTTCCTTTAGCTAAAGAATTGCCAAATGGTGGAATGGTTTAATTCCAGACTTCTTGTTAGATGAGATAATAAAATGTCCTTATTACTTAAATAATTGCATGTTTGATTTTTATTTCTGCCTTTACAGCTGAATGCACCATAGCGGGCTAAATCTGTAGCAATACCTAAAGGTTCTCTGATTCTTAATGAATCAAGTATGAACCCAGCATTCCAATTTTCATTGCCTGTCCTTGTGTAGCCCTGACCTAGTTTTTCAGGGTCATCTGGTATCACATTTCCTGTCTCTGCAGGACAAATACCCTGTGCTCCTTGGCATGTGCTCATGTAGTCTGCCCCCTCCAGAATATCTCAACCTTCAGTTTTTACTTTCTTCATCAAGTTCTACTGCTCACTTCAACATTCTTGGGCTTGGCTTTGAGAACCTTGCTATGGAAATTCTCCAACTTTGCTATAACATAATCTCTATGTTCATGTCTTGTCTCCCGCACTTGTCAAATCCTGAAGCACAGAGCGTGTCTCACATATTCACATGCCTGGCAGTGCTCAGTGCACTGCAGGTATGTGAGGCCCACTCAGTAAACATTTGCTCTGCTAAAATTAAGCTCTGCTTTGATCTGGCTTCTTGGCTGTAAGTCCTAGAAAGAGCCAAAGGAATTTATTTCTTGGAAAATAGTCTAATTTTAGCATCAGCTTCAACCCAAGAACCGATTTAAATGTAAAGATTCATGTGTGATACTTCCAAATCGTGACAGAGCTTAACTAAGCAATGGAGTGCAACCTTAAACAGATGAGAATACCCTGTGTTTGGGCTCTCGTAACATGTATCATTAATTCAACTTAACCTATTCATTTTGGCAAAATACAATTTATTTAATGGGTTACCAGTTTATTCTGATTTTATAAGTGGTACTAACTAAAGTCCTTCTTGAGTTTTCAATGTTATCATCACCTTAAATACATTTACTACAGAAATCTCTATAGCAGAAAACTCCAAACTGGATCAATTCCATGTCAAGGCTCATTTCAGCCACAATTTGCTATAAAATCATATAAGCTAAATGTAGTTTTATAAAGAATTGAGAGTTGGGCCACGAAAACAATTCATAACCCTAATGTTATCCCATCTAGAAACGATTTATATGTTTATTTCTACTATTCCCCTTGGCACCTACCTAGCACAACAGGGTTTTAAATAAACAATTTTTATTTTCTTTTTAAAAATTTTAGTTTGTTAGTACATGTGTGTAGTATACAATGGTCACATCTTTGTGGGAAGTTGGTACATGTATATAACATATGTTAATTCCTTTTTCATTCCTTTTCCCTCTTCCCTCTCTCTCTCTCTCTCTCCCTCCAGGCCTCTCTCCAGTCCTCCCTTTATCCTCTATGATCCCCTTCCTTTTTGAATTTTTTGGTATACGTTTATGGTACATAATGTTTACCTTTCTTATGTGGAGTTGGTGACATGTACACAACATATTTCAATTTCTTTTTCACCTCTTATCTCCTCCCTCTGTCCATCTCTTATTTTCAGCGATTATTTTAATTATCATAGTTTCACTGAGAACTATTAACAGCACTTTAAAAATTCCAAGGGAATTAGCTGCATTTAAAAAAAACTAGCTGCATTGAGCTGAAGACTTCATTTGGTTTGCTTGCTTTTCATTAAGGAAAATACATTTGCTTTGTTATTTCTTTTTTTTTCATATATTTGGGTTTGAGTTTTCTATATTCTAATATTTACCTTTTAGAATGAAGTTTTAATAAATACATATGAAATAAATTGTTATATCACCTTTTCATTTTAAATTTATTTTAGTATATGTGCTGCCGAAGCGAGCACATCATTTTAAATTTATTGAAAGTATTAAAAGTTAGCTTTAAGACTTTTCACCAAACCTTATTTAGAAATAATATTCTAGTGCATTCATATTTTATTTCTAATGTCTCCCATTGCAACTACCTTGAGGAACAATTGTTCCTTTTAATGATTATTTTAATAATCATGGCTTGGCTGAAAACTACTGATTTAACATCACTTAAAAGTTACAAGTGAAAATATAAATAGTGTGAAGATTTTTATAGCAAACTGTGAACAAAGGTTACTTTCAGAGAGGGGAGTAGGTGTACAACTTTTAAATACTTCTTTATGGATTCATGTATTATTATATCATTAAAATTCAACCTGTAGGAATTTTTATAAAAGGGTGGGTTTGTGTGAGAACACTGATCTGTGTTATTTCCACTTACACTGGTAGATGTGGAGGAAGGTCTCATTGAGCTTGTTGGTGAAAAGTGGCTCAGGGAGGTCCCGGAAGAACTGCTTCACCATATCTGCCACATCATAAGCAGACTGGTCTTCATAGCTGACATTCTCAGGAAAGTTCTCATTCATTTGACGTAGGGCGTGGATTCGAGACTTCACTCCTGACTTGCGGAAAAGACCCACCTGAAACAAGACACGGGGATATATTAGCCAGTCCACTCTCTCCCCCACATCTTCACACACATACCCTGGGTATTTGAAGAAGGCCTGAGACCAGGGCTAGATGGGCCAGAACCGGATCCTAACTCATCAATTCTGAATTATTAGTGGAGCTATGTTGGGCAGCCACCAAACACTGATTCCCCCTCTTTCAGGATGAAGGAAAGAATAACACCCCACATCATAAGCTTGTTGTGGGGACTAAGTGAGAAAACATGCATGAATGTGCTTTGTGATGTGCGAAGTCTTATCATACTATACATGCTGCTACTTTATTAATTTTTTTATTTTTTATTTTTATTTTATTCAGTTTTTCAATAAGTAATGATTAAGTAACCTCCATGTACCCTATACTCTTATGCTATGAGACACTAATGAGTAGAGCGGACAAAATTCCCTGCCTGCTACTATTCACAGTTTAAAGGGGATTTTGAATAAAGTCTGTCAAATAGGAAGTTTGATGAATGGAAGGATCCCCAGATAAAATAACCATATTCAGTGACTCTCTGGAGAGGTTCATGGAGGATACATTCATCAAACTAATAATATGCATATCCCTCAGTTCATGAACTTAATTTTCTCCATGATTCTGGTTGCAAACAGATGTAGACAAGAACTGAATCAAATTCCCTCATCAAGTCAATATCAAACCTAACTGTTGAATTTGATTCATTTCTTATTCAACTCAGATTGCAACCAGAATTGTGGAAAGAATCAAGATTGTGAACTGAGACACCACTGACATAAGGGGCTTACTTGCTTTTCTTCTGCAGAATCCTCGATACCTATGATATATGTATCTCATACTATGCTTGGAACCACTGCTTTATCAGGCTAGTTATTATGTGTATATGTTCTCTAGTGAGAATGATTCCTGGGTGACTTTCTTTCAGACATTATCCTATCACATCCTTTTCATCTCTAGAACTTAGACTCTTCTCTGCTTGACAAACACAGCAGTAAGGCCAAAAAGATAATGGGACGAGTGAGGCAGGGCAGAGCCCTCACCACAAGAATAAAGATGCTGCTGGTTGGAGAGATTAATTTTAGGCCCTCTGGTACCTCTCACCACCTTCAATTTGCCCTACACAGAAAAGAGCTGAGCTTGCTGTGAGGCCTGCCTTAAGTGAAAGATTATGTCTGCCATTTAAAAATGCCGGAAGAGAATCAAATCACTCAAAATTCCATCTTTCCACCCTTGGTCTCCAGTCTTCTATTCCCCAGTGTCTCACAGGTTGACCAAGATGGCAATGCTCTCAAGTAGTTGGACAGGTAAACAGGGACCACTTGAGTTGGCCATTGGTTTTCCTCCCTCTACTTAGAGAGATGCAGGAACACGGTTTTGTCATCAGCTCCTCTGTGTGGACAGCTGACATCTTCACTCCAGGTCAGGATAGGCTGATTAAAATGAGAGCAGCTCTGATGCTTGTGAATTGTAATGAGAGCAAGGGAAAGATTTCAAGTCAGCAGAGAATTATTATTTTGTTTCTGAAACATTGAGGATTAAACCCACAGCTTTGCACTGAGATATATCTTTAACTGTTAAAAAGTTTTTATTTTCAGACAGAATCTTTCTATGTCACTATGTTGCCCAGGCTGGGCTTGTTCTTGTGATCATCCTGCCTCAGCCCATTTTATCCACATCAGTTGTATGAACTGCAGAAGAATTATACACTGCTGCCTTTTGTGGCCATCAAAAACATAAGTCTTAGTAATACTTGTTTTCATTCTAAAGCTTATCTTCTAATTCCACAGATCAGGATATTTATGCGAAATATCACTTCAACACTTAAAACTTTTTTTATCCTGAAAGTTTAAAATGTCTAGAAAATGCCAAACTTTGCCATTCTTAGATTAATTTTCATGAAGAACCTAAGGAGCACTTGTCTTTCTTTGGCAACTTTCAAGTTTCATCCAAGTATGAAGGAAGAAAGCGTGCACTGGCCAAAGAAAAATTCATGACGTCTGATGGGTGATCACTGCAGTGAGATCATCTTTGATTTGTTTACATCATTGAACTTTGTAATCCGGGAAGGAGGCTAAGTGCCTTGATCATCTCATTGCCCTGAAGGGAAATTCTTGAGTGTGAGTCACAAATATTTATCCTCACACAAGCTAGTATTATTCCACTTGAGAAGAATCCTATTTTGTATACAGCAGAGAAATACTGACCAGGAGCTATGAAGAGTGAGTTGTTGCACATAGTCCCCATTTATGCACTTCACGCTGTGCTCCATTTCAGGGTGTCCACTGATTTAGATGCACACATATCCCAGGGATGTTTCCTTTGTACTGTTCGGTGTCTGTCTTTCTCATTTTGGCACATATTATTATTTTAATTATTTTAGACATGTCTGGAGTTCTCTAGTTGCAGGCTCGGAGCTGCTCACTCTGACTCTGAGCTCACAGGATGTTTAGAGGGCTGCCAAAGATTTATTTGTTTCCCCTCCACTTTTGACAGTGACCTTCTGCCCTGCCTTTATCTTCCAGGGAATGTGGGAAGTTTTTGTAGATTTTTGTTGGATGTTCAGAAGGAAATCTCTTTCCTAAACTGAATAAAAGGTGGTCTCAATCAGACCAAATTCCAGAGATAGTTGTTTAAGGAGGGTAGAGAAGAAAGATGGAAAGAATCACAGTCTTCAAAGATATCAGTGAGCTGATAAATAAACCAACCCTGGGATCACACTGTCTTCTGACTCTGATATTGTTTTTATGTGAGATCATTAATTTTGTAGTATTGAAATGACTTGCCTTTGACTAAAGATTTTTTTCTAAGTAAAAGAGGGAAAGCTGAAGAAATCCATTGCTTATAGCAGCACACTCCTTATTACTGCTGATAAAAGTGACCCTAGATCTTGCAACTTCATGATAAAAAGTGATCCTACATCTCTCACCTTCATGATGAATGAGATCCAGTGATGATCACCTGTTTTTCACTGGCCTGTGGATGTGTCACTAGGTGACCTGGCAGTTACAAAGACCCCACACTTGGTTGAATGCTCTATTGCCGCTTGTTCGAAATGCTCAGTAATTAACGAAGATGGGATTGCACAACTTCATTTTGCATTTGGCCCTACAAATTTCATACCAAATTTCATCCTTGCTATCACATGCCTTTGAAGCCTAATTCAAAGATTCCCGCTACAAAGCACAAAGTAATGGTCATCAGTACCATTATTATTATACCATCTTCTTCGGTTGTGGAGGGGAGCTACTGACATTTGAAGCCAGGGCTTTTTACTGAGTTATTCTTCTGGCCCTTTTTTACTTTTATTTTGATACAAGGTCTTAATAAGTCATTAAGATGCCTACGCTAGACTTGAACTTTTGATCCTCCTGCCTCAGCCTCCTCAAGTGTGGAGATTACATTCCCTGCCCACTATGCTCACCTGCAAAGTCCAACTTATAATGAAAAATCAAGGGCCTAAGGTATAATTTAAACAGATGGCCCCAGAGCACCCCTCATGCTATCTGAGGTAGGCAGTCAACAAAATGACGAACAGCAGTGGAACAGAGGACCCTCTTACTGAGGACAAAGAGTATTCCCAAGCATAATTAGGCTTTTAAAAATGTACTGCTCCATTAGAAGGAGCAGTTGGGCATGAGTGCTGCATTAGAATTCAAATTTCATCTAAATAATATTAAATCTTCTCTTGGCATCCTGCTTATGCTAATCTTTTCAGGGTTTAATGATGTTTATCAGGACTTCCATTTCCTTTTCTTTAGAAATGTGCTCAGCTAATGAAGAAAGGTTGGCTTTATTCAGAAACAGATTTATAAGCAGAATCTGTGGCAGGTTCTGATTCTGAGCGCTGCAGGCTGTCTCACCGGGGTGACTGCCTATTCATCAGGACTCAGGTATAACCTCTGCTTCTGTTGGACAATTGATTGAGGACAGAAATAAAAGCTTGGACAACAAAGCAAGACGCCTCTCACACACTGCTGTGTCTGAATACAAATGGCTTGTAATTGAAGGCTAAACTTCCTCATTTCATCTGCAGCCATCTGTAAGGGCGAAAATGGATACACTATGCGTCATCTCATATACGCTGTTCTGCACTGGTGAGTGTGGGAGGTGAGATGCTGGCAATGTTTCACAGCTCCGGGAGGCTGGAGTTAACTATTTTTGATGAGTACTTATGCTCAAACTGAATATTTAGCATGAAGGAAAGGGACTGACTCCTTCCTGGAATCCTCTTTCCTTAAAAATCAAGGCTTGGCCGGGCATGGTGGCTCACGCCTGTGATCCCAGCACTCGGGAAGCAGAGGCAGGAGGATTGCTGAGTTCAAGGCTTGCCTGGGCTCCATAGTGAGCTCAGGGCCAGCCTGAACTACAAAGCGAGACCCTGTCTCAAAAAAAAAAAAAAAAAAAAAATTAAGGCTGGGGCCACTGGAAGAATCTTAGATGGTGGTTCCCACTTCAGTGTGGCTCCGATGAAGGATGTCTGGAATGTTCTGGTCTTTTGTAACTAAGGGGGAATTTCAAGGCCCTGTGCCGACCTGAACATTCTCAGTTCCAACAAGGGCCTATTGACAAAGATTGATCTAGCATTTCTTTTCTTCCTCTTTACCCTCCTTTTCCTCCCTTTTCTGACGTATTGGCTTTTAGATGCTCTATTAGGACAGTCATTGTCCTGTCCCTGATTTTTCTTGACTTTTTCTTTGTTCCTCTAGTTTTCTCTTATGCCTTCTGGCGTCCTTACCACCTTCCTTTTCCACAGGGACCAGTTGGGGGCCTCTGTGTGTGCTCTTCCCTGTATGAGGAAGGGAAAGGACCTCGCTGCCAGAAAATCATGCCAGGATTAAGATGGGAGTTGGGCACAGTGGAAGTCCCTTGACATCTTCTAGATTCACATTTGTTTCTCATGCAGCGAAGGTCTTGCTTTATTCACTTTGATTACATTTTGAGTAAGTATTTAAGTCCTTGAAATGAATCTTTTTTCTTAAAAAACTTTGCCCCTGCAGTTTTTCAGTGTGGAATTTTCTCCAGATTTAAAAAATAACTTGAAGCCTGAGAAAGGCCTGGAAATAAGCCAGTGAGTGGATATGAAGGAAAGTTTGATGCCTGCTCTCCTTTCTATTTATATGACTTTGACTCTCTTGTGTTTCCAAAAGACACTGACCCAATCGTGACAGTAACGCTGGTGCTGCACCTTATTCAAAATCTACACCATGTGAAAATGGCTTATATTCTACACTAAAGACTAGGTAGTGTGTACAACAGTGGTATTATCATTTATAATTCATTTATTTATACCAACCTTGTTCATTAAGGAACTTAGGGTAACTTATAATGATCTATAAAATACAGTAAGATATGATTAATAGAATTAAAGATAATAGAAAATTACAGCAAGCGGAAAATTAAGATATAAAGGATTACTGAAATTAGGAATGATGCAAAAATTAATGTCAAAAAATGTACATATTTTTCTCACAGGCAGAGTAGGCATTTGGCTTTCAGCTTTCTAGCAGCCAATATAGAGAGGAAAACACACCCAGTGGAACGAGGCTTGTCTGTAATATAAAAACAGACTAGTGATCCAAAAGAAACACAATGTTTTCAAGTGTGAGAGCCAGAGGGAAAAAATTCTTCCTCCCATTCTCACAGAAAGAACATTACATGATGTAATGAACAATATTATGCACAAAACCTTGATAGTAGATTAATCAATGAGTAGTGTAAAGCCATCTGTTAAAGTGTCACTTAGTACAGGGACAGCATCGGTCAAAGGCCCCTGGGGAAAAGTAACTCTTAACAGTGCAGTGGAGGATAGTGGTTTAAAACTTAGGCTTGGCAGTTGACAGATTTACAAGCAAGTGCTAACCCCATCCCAGAGATCAGGTGTTAACACTGCCCAGGGTGTATGTGGAATTAAATAAGGCAATGAAAGCAGAACACTTAGTATACTTTCCTCAAACATGCTGGGCAGTTGAGAAAGGTTATTATTGAACTAATTGCATAGATAGAATGCATTTCCTTTAGGCAGTCCTAAAAAACACCATTTTCCCTTAATAAAATTTTTGTTGATAAGCATTAGTAGGCCATACTTTTAGTCAAACTCATTCTTTATGCTTAATGAAAAGGAGAAACAAAAAACTCAAAAGGGGGATAAGCCTCTAGACACCTTTACAAAAGTTTTCAGTTTTCAACCAAAGGCCACCCTCCAAAAAACACAATCTTGGCTCTTTACCAACACACCAATTAAAATTTAACTGGAATCACAGAATTTTATGTCAAAGAACATAAAAT